>BGPR01009001.1:330-60157 GCA_013235015.1 Araneus ventricosus | reverse complement strand
CATAGTTTATTTGTAGCTCTTGCAACAAAATTCAAGTAAACTACTTAAATTCCTATTTAAATATACAAGACAAGATGAAACATGGATTAAAATTTTCAGAAGAGAAATGATAATAATTTGAACTGTACTCAGAAACTGCAATCTTTCAAAAGAAAGCAATATCAAGTTATTTATAATATCAACTCTTTAAAAAGTAATAAATGTCATTATAATTGTATACTCTATTACTGACAATCATTGCAAAATCTTTTAGAACAAATAATAAATCTTATAAATGCACTTTTCATTGCTAATACGGAACTGTCGTATAAATATTTGAAAAAAAAAATGCTATACTATAATGACCATTTAAAATTTTACAACATATTGTAAATCGCTCCAAATTAATGTATAAATTTGTACGGAAAGATTATTTAGATACATTAAAAAATATTATTAATTATTAATTTAGAAAAAAAAATTGGAATGTGTTCTTTACCTGGCGGGCGGGAAAAGTTGGTGAGACAGTTGAGTTCTAGTCGCGATGTTATCACTCTCATAGCAAACCGTGTAAGTGAAAGGCGGGAGAAACGAAAACGGGCAAAAAGAACAGATGTGAGAATGTCAGACCGCAACTGGGCAGGAAGGGAGGAGAAGGGGCATGGGCATGACGTCACTGTGCCGAACACAAAAGGAAAACTCCGAACGTTTGCTGCTAAAGCCTAGCGTTACTAATTGGCGAAGAAGAGAAATTGATTTCTTCACGAAGTTCTTTTGCCCTCTAAACAATATCACGAAATTAGAAATTATCCAAATTGTTAGCATTTAAAATGAAATTAAATAGCCACGCTGAATATAGCAAACGATTTTCTGCGAGAAAATGGTGTTGTTTTCGCTTCTGCTAGATGTAGAAAAATGGTTGTGCTTCTAATGCAAAAGCACGTGCAGAAATGAGATCCATCTTTTCCTTTAGGGAAATTGAGGCTTCGCATGTTTTAAAATCGATAATCAATAAATCGAGTCATAAACAAATTTAAACTAACGAAAAACTAACTTCCTAGAAATTTTTCACTGCAAAAATGCTAAAATGTGATTTAATTTGGCAGGATTTTTTTATTGTTATTTTCAGTATGAGGTGGCAGTTGTCTTAGCTTATACAGCTTTTTTTTATTTTGATTATTATAAAACGATATACATTTGTACAAAGAACTCTTAGAAAAGTTCATTCATATTTTTGCATCCATGTTCGAACTAGGATAAATCATAACAATATTTAGTGAAAAGAGTTTGCATGCGAAATCAATTAAATCGAAAATAAAAATATTGATGAAAAGAGTTAAAAATTTATTTATGAAAATTTTACTATTCATTGCTAAACTAAAATTTATATGAAATTAGAATCGGTACTATAATTTACCTTATCTGATGAATACTATCTCCTAATAATAAATTTCTTGTATCTAATGAATTTTGATTAGATTATTTGGCTTCAATTCTGAGCTTAAAGGTGGCGGGGCTTCCGTACTTATTATTTTATATTGTACCTTTTCCAGTTATTTTCATTAGTTACTGGCGGTTAAATCTATGCGAGACAACACATTTATCCCTCTAATACAATTTTAATCGCACCCTTTTCCCGGTAAATTCTAGAATATTAAATAATTAATGTCAAAATATTTCTTGTGTTATCCACATGTACTATCTTATTTTTCACCATATTTTTCTTTGGCGGAATGAAATTAGTTTTAAAAAATGGATTTTTTTTCCTTCGAATTTATACCATTTTTGGAGATCTTCTCTCCACTGATAATTTTTCATCCCTACACGAAGGATCGTTTCACAGATTGACATCACTGTTATAATAAAATAACTTTCCTGCTGTTTAAGAAATTGTTCCATCAATTTAATTTTAGCAGCTTCTAACCAGTTTTAAAGGCTGCAAACAATTCAAATGTGCGAATGAATCAATCGTAGCTGACTATGTTTAAATCATTAGAATATTTCTAAGAGGGAATTCTCTGTCCTTCAAACATATCAAATAAACTCATTTTGGTTGAAATCTAGAAATTGGTACATACTCTCAGAACGTCGCCAAAGCAATAACTTGACCCCTTAACTTCATTATCGCCAAAGCCAATGCAAGTAATATTTGCATTAGCTTTGGCAACTTGGCGTCATTTTAAGAGTGTGTTCCCAATTCTAGATATCAACCCTCATTTTTTTTAGTAATTTAGAAAGTTGTGAGCCTCAGATTTGAGAGAATTTAGTATTTGAGATAATTTAGTACAAAAATTTAAACACTACAAAGAAATAAAATTCCCTCTAAAATGATTTTAGACTAGAATTGAAACCAAATCAGTGAGTAATTTCAGTTTATTTACTTCTAACTGATTGGAGTTCTAGTGCAGTTTCTGAATCACACAATATCAGCTTTTAAAATAAGATAACTTTCATTTTTTTTATCTTTCAGCATCATGAAAGCTACTTAAACAGTTAATGTTATACAACTTTAAGCGACTAGTTATTTTGATCTGATAATATTTAACTTAAAGCAACGAGTTTTTGATGTGAATAACCTGTATATTTTGAAATCCAAGCAAATCTTTGTAACCAGAAGTTTGATTGCAGATTTCTACGCAAAATATACGAATAAATGCGGGTTAGTCTCTATGCAACTGAGGTTGATTGGAAAATTGATAAATAATTACGGAAAAACACGAGTAATTTTCTTTACAACCGAACTTGAATAGCAAAACTCTAGCTTGGCTGTTTGGAAGAATTTAGTTGCAGTTAATTATAAATATAATTTATTACACAAAATAATTCGCGGTAAAAGCATCCAATAATCAAATGCGGATATTTCTAAGTTTTGTGATACAATAAAACTGAGTTAACGAGCCTTAAATAAAAACAAAACTAATCAAAATAAGATAGATTTCCTAAGGCAAATCTAGCATGGCCCAAGTTATCTAAGTAGAACAATAAATCAAGCTACTGCATTGCCACACCCATAGGAAGATAAGAAAATATATCTTAAATCAATAGATAACATTCCAACCTATTAAAAGACACTCGATCCATATCTGTCAAAAAGTTTTAAATTCTGTTTCCTTTTTGTTATATTTAAAACTGTTAGTGTCAACGATTTGTTCACTTAAACTCTAGAAAAACAACATGTGCTTAGTATTTTTGCGATATGCTTATATGTTTGTAATGCGTTGATATATGTATAATGTAGAATTGATATATATATATAATGTAGAATTGATATATGTATAATGTAGAATTGATATATGTATAATGTAGAATATATTCTTGAGAATTGATATCGTAATTTCGATGCTGATGTGTCGTGGGTTGACGAAGTTCACACACTAATAATGGGGGATGTAACGGAGTGTACGAATTCAATGGCCCAAAATCTCCGACGCCTAATACTAATTTTAATTAATCCTGGTTAAAAAGTTGCTTTAAACCTGAATCTTTTTTGCACCTGGAAAGTAATTTTAGTTCTGGTGAAAGGGATCATTTTGACAAAATTCTCAAAGGTTTCAGTCAAAAGTTCTTCACAACCTGACAATGCAATTGCTGAATAAAAAAAGTGGCATTGCAAATACTGATACTTAACACACTTGAAGAGATATTTTATTCTTAAAGAAATAATATCACACAAAATTATTAAAGTTTGATTTGAAATGTGGAAAATGAAGTGAAGGAATGGGACTAGATGAGGGTAAGAGATAGATGAGGGGCTAGATGAGAATAAAGAGCAAACAATTGTTTGCTCTTTATTACATTGCATTTATTATTTTTAACCGCAGCCGGATAGTATTGAGATTACAGAGCTGATATCTCTCTCCCTTTGATGGAAATGAAGCGGTTCAACCTCCACACTTTAATACGTGGTTATACGGAAACATGACAGACATTTGCGGAACCAAGATTTTTGTTTATCAAATTGATGTTACACCAGATCAACGTTGGCACTGTTTTCCAATTTCGCTTTCTAGCGAGACACAAATAATAGCGTCGAAATTAAAAACAGCAGAACCTTGAAATTTACACAGCTTAAGGAAATAGACATAAGATGTATCCCATGAAATTTCATAACAATCGGTTAGATATAGTTCAACAACGGATTCCGAGACTACCACCTTTGGACGATTTTACACAGGAAAGGGGTGTCAGGCAATGAGTCATATGAGCGCATTTCCGGAGTTCTTTGTTAGATCACGCTCAGTAAAATGTAAACATCACCCTTCAGTTCTTCACTTTCCCCCTATTTTAATGAAAATATCTCCGCCCGGCGCATGCTCAAAAGCGCGGAGGGTTTCCGAATCCGTTGCTATACAATATTTCTTGATTTGTATTAATTTATTTAATTCATTTCCATAAATCTCTAGAAAGGAAATGCAAAAGTTAACAAAGTTGAATAAAGCATAAAAAATCTAGAAAATTTTATTAATGAAAGGAAATTGTCTGAAAATAAGATATGTGGAATTTTAGTAAAGTCTCATGGATATTTTCTTATTTCTAATATTTCAAATATCTGCCTAATAATATATACTTCGAGGGATAGATCGAAATGCCTTTTAAGACTTAAAAAGTGAAAGAATTTCGTTAACATAACGTAAATTTTGTATGAATACCATTAAATCTTGAAATAAACTTATTTCTAAGACCTAAATTGCTCAGTAATCATGAAAATAATATGAGAATTCAATTTCTAGAAACACTCTTCATGGAAATATTCCAAAAAAGCTTAATAACTAACCTTTAAGCGTAACGGATAGGGGTAACGATTTTCATCGTGTTAGTTTTTATATTATTTATGAAAAACTATTTGTGGTAAGTTGTCCTAATTTTTTCGAAGCTGTAGCTGTAGACAGCGCTTAGCAGGTTGTCACTGAAGCAACTTAGCCATCTTCGAAATTTCAAATCCTTCTGCATTTTTCCAATATTTTCGCACGTTTACTGTGTTTATTTCAACTACTAAATCAGAAATACATGTTGGAATCTATTTAACTGCTTAAGGACCGACTTATTTTGAGACCTACGGTATTTAGGACGAATTAACTCGGGTTATGTCCTTACGTGATTAAAATACTACTAAGCTATTCAGTGTTCACTTCTTAAAACATTTCTAACGCCTTTTAGAGTGCGCACCCGCCCACTTAAGTTCGATATTTTTTAAATAAAATTTTTGAATTTACTGTCGACTGAATTTTTATTAATTCACACCTGGGACAGAACAAGTTAGTTTAGACTTCCAGCAAGTTTTTTATTTTTTCGTCATTGAAAGAAAATTAATTTTTTTCTTTGGCATGCATGATAAAAAATAAAAAATTCCGGGGTTTTCTGGAGCTGACTTACAAAAAAATTAAAAATAGATAGAACAAAGAAAAATCTAGGGTAGTGAGGAAATGTGCAAAGTTTTGCAATTTTTTAAAATTAACTTCAAATTTCAAAATTTTTAAAAAATTATGCTTGAAATGTCGCATAAAAATTTGCAGAAAAAGGAAAATATTCAGTAAAAAATCGTGCCAATCACCTGGCCTGGATTTAAACGTCATGAAAAAACTACAATCGGAAAAAAAAAGGCCGAGATAAGATTTAACAGAACGAAAGCACAAGGCTCACTGAAACGATACTCAAATATTCGAAAGACATTCCCCATTTTCAACTTTAGTGACACCCCCTAAGACATCCTGTTTATACAAAACAATTTTTGCTTCTCAAAGTTCCTGGCGGTTTTCAACCGACCCCCTAAGAAAATAAACCCATTTTCCCACCTCCAAATTTTGACTTTCGTCATTCTACAGACCGAAAATGGACCACAGCGATTCGCAAAGGTACAGTTATTTTAATTTGATAGATTTATATTTCTACAAATAGATAAATAGATTTCTGGGAGATGTATTTTACGCCGCAGGTTAAAGAAATACCTTTAATATTACTCCATCTATTAATGATCGTTTGTATCGCGGAATAAAGGTTCATTTGTAAAAAGTAACTAGCTTAGAAAAAACAGTAAATAATTTACAAAACAAAAATCTCTCTGAGTATATAATAATAATTAAGTTTCACAATACCTTTTGTAGTCTGAATTGCATGAAATAAGCAATACCTTCAAGTAGAATGCGTCATCTAGCTAGACGTTCGAAAAAATTCGTATAGCTTAGTTTTAATCATATTAACATCCCGTTTTGAAGCAACGCGAGAGCCATTTCGGAACGGACCTCACAAAGTTGAACAGTGGAAAAATGATGGCTGTGACACCCGAGCCGCAACACCTTTCTAAGGGTCTTTTCTGGTATCCCCGGTTGGGTTGGGAGACATCACTTTTCCCGTTGTTAACTTGCGGAAAAAGTGACGTCTCCCAATCCAACCGGGGGTGCCAGAATAGACCCCCTAGCTTCCGCACCATACCTGTGGGAGGATATTTGACCCTCTACTTGAAATTTAGTTGACACAAGGCTAAGCTCACATGTAGGATACTCTTCTGGAGTCGAGTTTCGAATCTGAAACCCTCCGACCCGAAGAGATCTTACGCCGACACCCAAAGTTCGTATATCAAATAGTTTAAAGGAAACTAGTTACACATTGAACATGCAAAATTTACACAAAAAGGTATTTCTTAAATACTAAAATATTGCTTAAGGTGCCATACGACTCTTAAATCTCGAAAAAATGGTGGAAAACTGTCAAATTCGCTACATTATATCTCTGAAACAATGCAATTCACAAACTCACTTTTTTTCTAGAAAAATATCTGTTCTTTCTCTTATAGTACACACATTTTCAAGCCTTTATATTGGTATGTATTTATTTGAGAGAGTAATAAATATGGGTATAATTTTTGGAGAAAAATGAGATAGTCACCTTGCGCGCATGTTTACGGATAAAATATTGGTCTAAACACAGTATTTTGGGTATCTAAGTAATTGAAACAGTCTGTTTAAGAAATTGAACCACAATTTATCAACATTTAAATTTAATTTCTATTTTATATACCAATTTAAAATAAAATGTTAAAAAGAGTTAAAATTTCAACTTTTCTAACCCCCATAAAAACTTCTTTGGAGAAAATGTGTACAAAAGTTGTGGTTCAATTTGTAGAACATTGCACAATACATATTCAGTAAAAATTTTATGTAAAATATTCAATAGTTCTTGAGATATTATGCGCATAATATAAAAAAAACACATTTTGAGATATAGCGCTTTAAAGATATGGCCATTTTTAATGCTTACGTTGAACAGCTAATACATTTTCCTTCATAACTTTCATAATTATGGGAATTTTTTAAAGCTGAATGTTTTAAATTATTCAGAAAAGACTAGGGAATATTATATATTTGTTTCATAAAATCGAAAATTTTCGGGGTTTAACAGTCGTATGCCCCCTTAAGGCAAGATAAGGTATTGGTTTGTTTAAGTAAATAAGAATATTTTCGTGGCACATTGGCTTTTTTTTAAGAATAATATGGTAAAATACTATATCAGTACCAACTGGGTCTTAACCTCTTCGCTTACAACACCGTGCCTGACACGAGCATCGAATTACAGAAATTTTGCTATTTAAATCCGTAATTTAGTCAACGTAACAATTAATTTTAATTGCAAAAATCACTTGGACACGCTTAAATGTCTCAAGTATCCTTTACCATCTTAAATAAATTGAAATAATAAAAATTATCCCAAATGGGTGGTGGCATCTGATTAGGAGGTTAAATGAATTCGTAGGCCAAGGGGTTAAAAGAACTATTGGAATAATATCAGTGCATTTTAAATCATAGAATTTAGTTTTTTTTCAATTAAAATGTTATTGGTTAGGTTAAAATTCTCAGAATTAATTATTTGGATTTTTTCTTAACAACAATAATAAAAAAATAAATTAAAATAATTGAGATAATAAAATTGATTGTCTTAAAATGAAGAATTTTTACCTTATTTAAAATCATTAGTTTATTCTTATATTTTTAAACCTGGTTTTATAGCTGATAAAACGAGAGTATTTTGATTGTCTGTGAAAAATTCAATACGCCCAAGATTAAATAAATTTCTCAAAAATCACAAAGCTGTAATAAATAAAGCCTAATGCAAAATACACTCTGTTTCCAGTTGGGTATTACTTCTGTATTCATAAGAAATCTTCATTGAATAACAGGAAAAAGACGAAATGACCAAAAAATAGGGAAACAGATTTTCTTTTTTCCCTACAGTTTGGGAGGGAAACAGGCGATTGTGTAACTCTAGCAGCAGCAAATTCTGCGAAGAAGGAGAAAACAGAAACGGTTTTATCTTTAAGAAAAAAAAGTCACCAATTAATTTGTTGACGATGGTTAATCAAATTTCATTGAGGAGTCATGGAGCGGTGAAAAACATACACTTTCCTTCGATTTTTAAAAAACAACGATAATTACGTGATCACATAGCGTATGTTTCGAGCTGGTTTTGATTATGCACGTTAAGCTCCATTTTTTTTCTTCTTTTGCAATCAAAGCGGGGCTAAATAACTTAGGAAAGCTATTAGATATAGATTATTTCTGAGGATGAGTGGCGGTGTCAGAAATAAACGTGAGGACACCAGGGGATATAGCCAGTGGTGTAGTTGCAAAATAAGCAGTGCCGGGACGTTCTAAAAGCAATGTCAGAACGCTCTAACCTGGGTGACAAAAATTGTTTTGCTTTAAGGACGTTTCCATCATTTTTCCTTACTTATTTATCGTGAAAAGAAAGCAATGCCGGCACGTTCTAAAAGCAGTGCCGGTACTATCTAACATGGGTGACAAAACATGGGTCGTGCTGTTTTAAGGACGTTCCCACCATTTTTCCTTATTTATGTCTCTTGAAAAGAAAGCAATATTGGGAAGCCGTTCCAGTGCGTTCCGGCTCCACTACACCCCTGGATATAGCAAACTATTGTCATATAACCCATTTTCAAGTAACTGCAAAAGGGCCGCTGTGGCCTCGTGGCAGTCTTGGTTTCGGGACCAAGTTTCAGACTCGGAAGATCTCTATATACGGGTCTAGAGTACACTAAATCCTTTGAGGTTGTAACGTTCTTCTGCTGATTTTGTTGTGGAGTATTGGGGAAATCGTGCTACTCAGGTGTCTTCCTTGTCATCTGACCACAGTCAAAATGCGAGGTCCATCCCGAAACATCTCTCGTGTAGCTTTAAAACAGGAGGACCCCTCCGGACCTGGTGTCCGGTATACCGGACATCAACTTTAAACTGCTTCTATTGATTAAATAACTAATGAAATTACATGCTGTTACTTATATTTGATTCCCGATTTTCTTATTATCATAATCTTAGCAAGAATGTTTCATTTCGGGGTTGGAATCACTTTATTATTTAGTTTTTCCAAAACATCAACAGAAAATCTTTGTTCTTTGTAAAAATGAGCTCCATGATAAATTCTGCCTTTTGAATATTCCTTTTTATTTTTAATACATATTTTACCATTTAAAATGTTTGTGCAATAATTTATTATCCTTTGTCAAACATTATAAAATGAAATTTGTGTGGTGTTTCATCTTTTTTTAGTAGAAATATCCGGTTCTGTTAGGAAACCGGATATACGATAACCTTTTCAATTTGTTACCTTTAAGTTTGACATTTTATTTTTTAGATACCCTGTGTAGCAGTACACCAAAGGAAAAACAGTTTCACTTCAATATTTCTAAATTCCGACTGAAGGATTAATATAATTGAACACTTTACATCTTTACCTGCATTGTATGTAGATGCATGCTAAGAGTTTACCACTAACTGCAAATATTACTCTTTCATTTAATATTTGTTTCGTGCTATTGCGAACCAATTTATGTCCCTCTCTGATGGCGTTTTCACGTTGACCCGTTTCGCAACTGCACCTTATGTTAGTTAAGCGATAATGAACGGTATATAGCTGAAAGTAGCCAGCTTCAAAGTTAGTCCCATATGAATAAATTCTTAGACTTACGAATCTCATCAGCAAAGACCTGTATCACAAATCGCTTTATTAACAAGCAGATTTGAAAAGAAAACGTCTCGTCTTAAAAGTCGGTCTTACTCGATAAAAAGCAAGGATACAGACAAGTGAGATATAAAAAAACCCTACAAATCGGTATTTTTTAAAATTTATTTGAAATCGGATAAATCGAAGAAAAAAGTCATTGGCGAATATAATTTAAAGTTTCTAGAATGTTCTCTTTTACTCCCTCATTCACAATCTGCCCATAATTCAGGCTGATATCGCGATAGCTTAGAGGCTAGATTTCTAGCTTCTAACTCTTTTGAAATTGGAGTCAAGTCCCGATAAGGTTCGGCTGTTAACGACTGCGGGTTCGGTAGGGCACTTAAAACCCGTTTCGCCGAACTTTTGGGAACCCATTAGATTCAAGATTTAGTTTACGGGGTGCTGTTCTTATCTCTCCACTGGAGAGGGGTTGTATGCATATGCTCTAATATTTTTACGAAGTTATTCACTGTGCTTCGTACAGCGTACACATTCAGGAAAGTTTCAACGCGAGTATTACTAGACGAATAGATATTTTGCTTGTTAACCTTTAAAATCTCCGTGTTGCCTTTAAGCAACATGACCAATTTTGTCTTATAAAATATTGAAAATAAGACTGAAGCTCCTATTGTTACCAATTGGATACATACTGAAAATGCTGTTAAATCAATTTACAAATATAGATGGCAGCCTGAGTGTTGATGAAAAAATAAAAATAAATTGATGTTTTTCACTTGAGGCAGCATCTTTTTTGCTTTGTTTGTACACTCGAGAATAGCATATTTTATTCTACAATGTTGAAGGAAATTCCTTGTGAATATTGTTAGCAACTAAAATTCATGTGTGTTTAATATTAAAGATTTTTATCAAGGAAATTTTATTTTTTTCTCAACTGAAGCCTAGTGTTGCCAATTGGTAACAAACTGTTTTTTAGCAGTAAACCATACTTAAAACAAAATAGGATTTTTTAAAGTATTTTTTCCATGTTTTATATAAGAGATGGAAGTCAAAAAACGTTTTTAAATCAAATTTTTAAAAATTGGGCATGTAAGGGTTAAATATGAATATCATCAAAACATTCCTTTGAAGGAATATATTTTTTCCTCTTACACGTATATTTGAGCTTCTTCCGTATCCTTCCAGAAACTTGAAAATTGATTCAACAAATTTAATGATTCAAATTTGATTTCTATGCCACCCTTTCATTAACTAAAAGATCTAGTATCCCAACTATTTCTAAAATTACGTAGAAAGGGTGTTTTGTAACATTTATCTTCCCGCACAAAAATATTTGTATTCATTTAAAAAATTAGATTTTTAATCCCAATTTTCAAGAAACAATTAACGAAATTTATAAATTAAAAATAATTTCTATGCTTACATATATTATTTATTAATGATTTTCATTTGATTTATTAATAATCTTTGCTACCTTTTAAAATTTTCTGAATATCTTTTGTTTACGATTGATTTGAAATTGTCTACGCTGATACGATCTTATACAAATGGCGCTCTTTTGCAAGAAGATCTTGATAATTTGTATCAGAAATGTCTAAACAGTATTTTTTTTCTTAATATTGCGTGCCATAAATCTCAACTTTTAATTTATTCTTTTCAAATCAGTAATTTTGTTTTATTTTACTTGATTTAGTGATTAATCTAGCTGCTATTTTTTTATATAACAATTGATTTCTCGCGGCATATGGTTGGAATAATTTCAGAAGCGTATAAAAAGAAACCTGGATTTCTCAAGCATTAAACTTATGCTTTTTCTAACAAGCAAGCTTTAAAAGCAATATATTTCAGTATTATACATTCAAATCTCGAATACTGTAGTCCTGTACTGTGTAGAATATCCGTAAAAATCAAAGAAAAACTCTACAGCAGGTACAAACTAAATTCATGCGCTACTTATTTTACAAAACTAATAATTTTTTTCTCAAGATATATCTTATCTGCCTAATATTTTTGATACTCCTAATTTGAAATTCCGAGGCCATCTTTTTTGTTCTTTCATAATATCATCAATCATATGATTTACTGTGTTGATATACTAAGAATTTTGCTTTCAAGACCATTACTTTCAAAGGCAGAAGCCTGTTTCAGCATATGTTCGTTAAATTTAATTGCATTCCTAATTTCTCCTTATATAAATGTTACGAAATTTTTCACAAATTTTCTGAATACCTTCATATTTTTAATTTGTACTTTAATGTTTTTACGATTCAGTGTTTACAACTTTCAAATTCTGTACTTGATTGATGTTCGTTTCATGGCAGGTAACACTGTAATTAAAGTTTCTGTAATGTGCATTATCTTTAAATCAGTAAATAATGGATTATTACCCTTAAGTTTAAAAGAAGTTTTGGAGCGAACCCAAAAACTTTTTCCATTTATATTTCTTGATGGACAATCGAAGTTTTTTAAATCAGAAAAACTTTTTGAACTTTCAAGGCAATTTGAAAAATTTGAACTTAGAAAAAAGACTATTTACTGAATTATGAGACTTATTATTCCATTTCAAAATTTAAATTAATAAACAACAAATGGTGTTCCACCCCCAAGAACTTCAAGAATTTTTTTAAGGTAATACAAATACATTTTTTGAAAAGACTCGTCTAATTCTATGAAGACCTAAGTAATACAATATTTAGAATTGCTGATAGAAAGCATATTCTATGCATGGTATAGATTCTACTAATCTGAGTTTTCCTTGAAAATTCGTCTTGTTGAAGGGAAAGGCGACCATTAACCCTATTGCTTTGGCCAAGGCAGAAATGCGTCTTAATTAGTTAATACAGTTGATAATACCTAATTATAGCGCATTTATGGGCAACCTTATTATAGCGTTGCATGTAAATAGGGTTTTCAAACATCCGGATTTCGTCCGGAGACTCCGGGTTTCATGTTCACGACCGGACTAGTGTGCGGATCTTCAAAATGTCCGGATTTACGCCAGTGAATGCTGCAAAAGAGAAATTTGGTTGAAATAGGGAAAATCTGACATATTCGAAAAAACTGACGTCATCCCACCAATGAAAGAAAATCACTGTTTACATCTATTGTTGATGAGAAAGTGGATGAGACTCCTTATCCCGGCCCCAGTTCTCAATCAAAATTAAAAGTTTGTTTTAAATCTGTTTTTCATTTATATAATTTTGATTTAACACACATCTGTAAAAATTCTATCATTTTTGCATTGGGACGTCTTAAATATTTTTCACTTCCTCAAACACTTTGTTAGTGTTATGAAGGAGGGTCGTTGGTAGGTTGCTTTTAGAATACTATATACTGTATTAGTTTCATACTATACTTTGACCCCCATCAAGACCATTCACCCCCTCCGGCGTGTCCGGATTTCACCCAAAAAATTATGGTAATATAAATAAATATATGATCGCTTCGTTACAAATGCATTTAAACTTATCAGCTAACATTGTATATAAATAGTGCGTATAAACCCCATTAAGTAAAATAGCGTTTGCGCATAAAAGTATCCCTTGATTTTAAACAGGAATAGTAAAAAATCGCCCGATGTTGAAAGGCTATATTCGCGGAGTGTAAAATGTCTTAATGCAGAAGTATGAAAGAACGGAGAGTGGGTTGTTGGCTCAAGTTCTGCTCTGCGGAACTGACCACAGGTCAAATTTAAAAGAGTCAACAGTGAAGTTCTGTAAGAAGTCGGTAATCAAACAGTCTTCCTGTAGCTTTAAAATCATGTTAATCTAGCAAATCAAATTGATGAAAATCTTACTATTTCTCTAATTTTCATCATTATTTCTTTAAAGAGCTATTTACGCGATATTTCCTGACAATATTTTGTTGGGAAAATCGTTATTGAATGGCGCTCCTCTAATAAATGACATAGTTCAGATTAAGCATTTTAAGTTGTTTTTAACGAAGAGAACAAATACAAAATGAATGGAGGAGAAGGAAACGAAAATTATATGCATTGAAGTAGTTCTGCAATTAGGAATCGACTATTATTCTAAGTATTTAGGATTCATTCTCGAAAACTGCTCCTAAGTGCATATAATTTGCCTGGAAAAAATAGAACCAGCTGCAATTTGTTGCATAACGGACTTCTTATAAAGCAGTAATTAATTCTGGGAAAACGCAATATTGAAAATTCTTCTTCTGTGTTGCTTTGCAAAAACAAATGTATTTCAAAATATTTTGTTACTGCAAAAATATGTCCATATCAAAAGCGATTTAATATGGTTAAATAAAGAGATATTTTTTAGTTTAGTTATATTGACGGACGTTAACGTCCCATTTTGGACCAACCCGAGAGCTATTTTGGAGCGAACCTCAGAATTTTGAACCGTGGTCGGGTGACGAGGAAGACGCCTGAACCGGCACCACTCTTTTCCACTAGCGGAAGGACACTGGACCCTCGATGTTAGCGTGCACCGGGCCCACTTTACGACACAGGGTTGCTATATTGGCCTTTTTGAGGCCAAATTCTGGAAATTTTGCCTTTTTTAAAAGACCTTGGCCTTAGGAATTTTCATTTGGCCTTTTGTGGTTTTATTTTTCCTTATGACTATTAGAACGATTCTTAATATAATTTAACTATTTTTACTTTCTCGTATACGAAGTATACAAAGAGAAAGTATTGTAATCGTCAAAAAATTCGAACTCGAGATTTTGACGAATCTCCACGTTTTAGACCTCCCTGAGTCCGAAAAACACAATTTTGGAATTATGTCTGTCTGTGTGTGTGTCTGTGTGTGTGTCTGTATGTGTGTCTGTGTGTGTGTCTGTGAACACGATAACTCGAAAACTATTAGAGCTACGGGGATGAAATTTGGTATGTAGTCTTTAAACATAATTTGTAGGTTTCTATCAAATTTTGGACAAAATCCGTCAACGGGAAGTCTGTCTGTCTGTATGTTCGGGGTCATGCGAACGCTATAACTCAAAAACTTTAAAAGCCAGATGGATAAAATTTTATACACAGTTTTATCGTCATGCATGTAGGTCCGTATAAAATTTTGGGCCAAATCCGTCAAAGGGTTGACTGTCTGTCGGTCTGTATAATCGCATACTTGTTCAGTTTTGAAACTAACTCCCTGCGCATGCCTGCTAGTGGCAATGCCTGTGCAAGGAAGGGACGCTCCGAAACTTGGTAGTTTGCCAAAAACAAATTCTGGAGTGATTTTGTAAGGAAGCAAACATTTAGGGAGTCTCGCCAGGTCCTGTTGCGCAAAAGAATGAGCAGAGGATTTGAATTTGTTTTGATCCTTCAAACCACGCGTGGTTCCAACTTTGGTTTACTTGCGACGGAAGTTTATTTGACGTCTTTTATTATTCTAGTTTTCTCTACATGTGTTAGGAGTATACGAGAAAGTTTAGGGGAGACCACTCCCGCTGGTTCTAATAAACTTTAGAGTATTGAAAAATAATATAGAGTGTTGTTAATAAGAGTTGATATATTTCGCTCGAACATTTTATTCTGGACCAACAAGAACAGAATTCCTTTTCCATTCTGAGTTTCGTTTTTTTTTTCTTTTGCAAGTTGCGCATGTCGATGTTTAAAAAAAATTCACTTGAATTTTAGTTTAATAGAACATTATAATAAATATATCAATCTAGTGGGACTCCTTTTCATGCAGGAGAGTCAATTTCTTATAACAAAATAAGGGGAAAATGTGCGCTTTAATGAAATTTTCAAATTTAGCCTTATTCTAAACACAGTTTGGCCTTATTTTGCTATTTTGATCTGGCAACCCTGTAGCGACGTATCTTCAATGGAATCGAGTTTTGAACTTGAAAGCCTCCGGCTGCATAGTCCAGGCAACGAAGGAAAAATAGGGGAAAAAAATGGTGTAGTTTTGAAATTTGGCACAGTTGTAGGGATTAGTGCCCTAAACAACATACTAAAAGTCCCCGACCGTGGGATTACGCGGGGGGGGGGTGCAGGGGGGTTTAAAGGGGGGCTATTTCAGTTTTTCTTAAATATTTCGAAAACTATGGGTTATAGAGAAAGAATCTCAATTACAAAAATACACTACATTAAATTCCCTACAAGAAAAGACCTACATCTTTATTTTAGCTTCAATAGTTAAGAAGATACAGGGAGTTGAAAAAGTGAGAATTTTTGAAATTCCTTATTGTAATGGCAAAATCAATAAAAAATGCCGAAGTAACAACCTTCAGAAGCACCTCATGCCTATATAATAATTTTATAAAGGTAGTATTGTATGTGTTGAGAATAGTGGTAGTGTGGGGGCGGGGGGGGCACAAATATATTTGATGAACAGTCGTGATCCCTTCCTCCCCTCAATCCGTTTCTCTCCATAAGATCAATTCTAGTAGAGTCAACGAAGGAAAAATAGAAAAATAAATGGTGTAGTTTTGAACTTTGGCACAGTTGTAGGGAATAGTGCCCTAAAAACCATATTAAAAGTCCCCGACGGTGGGGGTTACGCCGGGGGTACAGGGGGGTTTAAAGGGGGCGTTTTCAGTTTTTCTGAAATATCTCGAAAACTATGGGTTCTAGCGAAAAATACTCAATTACAAAATTAAACTACATTAAATTTCCTACAAAAACAGTCCTTCATTTTTTCTTAGGCTGAATGGCTTAGAATATATAGAGAGAATTACAATAAGTGGTTGAAAAAGCTAGCTTCATTTTTAAGAAAGAAAGTTTTTATTTCAAATTGGCGGCTATTTATTATAACATTATATCTATAACATAATATTATATATATATATAATTATACATACCTACATAAAAATATGCATAAACACTTTTGACATTTGTTCGTAATTAAATTTCATTCGATTCTTCTACTGCTCGATCGAGTTCGAACTCCTCTTCTAGAGGTGCACCATTAGTACAGATACCATGAAGCACATAAGCACTTACTTTTAAAATCAAATTCAAGTTGGGATGAACGCAAACAGGGGGTAGAACTTGATGTTAAAGGCTGTCCATCTAAAACAGCTATTTTCAAGTCTCTTGTAATTGATTGAGGTCTCGTGTATTTTTTCCTGCAAGAAGCATGAAGAACAATCTTATTCTGTCCTCTGAATAGTTCGTGCTTTCCATCTTTTCTTGCAATACTTGCCTTAATCAACCCATCTATTCCTTTTTCACCTACACCACACTTATCAGTCACAACATAATCTTCACATAATGAACACTTTTCAGCCATTGCATCATACTGTGAATCTATAAATAATGTTTATATAACGCACGAGCACTAACACACACAGGAAACGTCTGTATTCGTTTGTTCTACTAAAACTGTTATTCCAGTATTCGCCCAGAGTTATACATTCTAGTAAAATCTGGAATTCCCCAACACATTTTTACAGTGAGTGATATGTTGACTAGGTGTTGAAAAACATATGTTGTGAATGTGGAAAAAATGAATGTTGCGAGCTTTTATGTTAAACTCATCATATTTATGTATATTTAGATTATATTGTCTTAATACATACTCATTTGGAGCGTTTACAGAACCAAGCGACTGAGTAGAAATTATCTTGTGGAGGGGAACGGATGTGAGGGGAGGAAGTGATGACGACAGTTCATCAAATATATTTGTGCCCCCCCCGCCCCGACACCACCACTATTCTCAACACATACAATACTACCTTTATAAAATTATTATATAGGCATGAGGTGCTTCTGATGGTTGTTACTTCGACATTTTTTATTCATTTTACCACTTCAGTAAGGAATTTCAGAAATACTCACTTTTTCAACTCCCCATATATTCTAAACTATCGATGCCAAAATAAAGATGTAGGGCTTTTTTGTAGGGAATTTAATGTACTTTATTTTTGTAATTGAGTATTTTTCGCTAGAACCCAGTTTTCGAGATATTTAAGAAAAACTGAAAAAGCCTCCCTTTAACCCCCCCCCTTGTATCCCCGGAGTAACCCCCACGGTCGGGGACTTTTAGTATGTTGTTTAGGGGACTATTCCCTACAACTGTGCCAAATTTCAAAACTACACCATTTATTTTTTCTATTTTTCCCTTCGTTGACTCGACCAGAATTGATCTTATGGAGAGAAGCGGATTGAGGGGAGGAAGGGATCACGACTGTTCATCAAATATATTTGTGCCCCCCCACCCCCACTATTCTCAACACATACAATACTGCCTTTATAAAATTATTATATATGCATGCGGTGCTTATGACGGTTGTTACTTCGGCATATTTTATTGATTTTACCATTACAAAAAGGAATTTCAAAAATTCTCACTTTTTCAACTCCCTATATCTTCTTAACTATTGATGCTAAAATAAAGATGTAGGTCTTTTCTTGTAGGGAATTTAATGTAGTTTATTTTTGTAATTGAGATTTTTTCTCTAGACCACATAGTTTTCGAGATATTTAAGAAAAACTGAAAAAGCCCCCCTTTAAACCCCCCTGTACCCCCCGCGCAACCCCCACGGGCGGGGACTTTTAGTATGTTGTTTAGGACACTATCCCCAACAACTGTGCCAAATTTCAAAACTACACCATTTTTTTTTTCTATTCGTCGATTTTTGGCCTTCGTTGACTGGACTAGCAAGGGCAGTACCTTACCACCAGGCTGCCGCGGTCCCGCTGAAAAAAGGGAAGAACATACTGTTCAGCAACGGATTCCGAGACTACCAGCTATGGACAATTTTACACCGGAAAGGGATGTCAGGCAATGAGACATATGAGCGCATTTCCGGAGTCCTTTGTTGGATAACGCTCAGTAAAATGTAAAAATAACCCTTCCGTTCTTCACTTTCCCCCTATTTTGATGAAAATAACTCCGCCCGCCCGCCTCATGAGAGTTTACTTATCCGTTGCTACACAATAAATATGAAAAGAAACGAGCATCGAATTTTAACTTGTATGAAACCGAAAGTTAATTTTGCGTTAGAAAAAGTGCTTTTTCCTATAAATCAAATTTCTTTGAATCCATCTTTTTGAAATTTTTACTTTTAAATGAGTTGTTTTGAACTGCAGTCTAAATTTTAACTATTTAGAATACGGTTTTTCATAAAAAAAATTAATGGCAATGTTTAGTGTTGTTAATTACGACCTACATAAAATATTCCAATAGAATAATCTCATTTATATTTTACAGATAAAACTGAATTTAAAATAAATGCTGAAAATTAAGTTGAAAAAACATGTGGTGGTGATACTTAATGAAATCCGTTCATGCTTTTTACATTCTTTTACTGCCTCTTTAACCATATAGTGCCCACTAGTGTGGTGTAGAAATTTGGAGAGGAGGTACTAGATGACCGCAGTTCAATATTACGAGGTCCGTCCCAAAATGCCCCTCGTGTTGCTTCAGAACCGGCTCTTAATATAACTAAACTAACCATATAGTAGTGCTCTAAAAATTGAAAAATATTGCAAATATTTTCTTGTCGACTCTTATCAGCATATCCTTTTACACACAGGTACATTGAAAATAGCGCACCAAGAAGGGAGCATCGGATTGAAATGAAATTTAATACATATAATGAAACAGATGAAAGATTCACTTGATCCAAAAATCAAGACAATTAAACAAATACAGTGTGTGCAATTAGACAAATACAGTGCAACTTCAATAGCGCGTCGGACCACCTCCTGCTGCAATACATAGCCGTAACACGGTCCAGCAGCATATTTACAAACCCTACCCTGATAGAACTGAGACAGGAAATCGGACAATATGATTGGCTCGCTTCGCCGAGAGCCAATGACGTCGTTCTTTGCTCTCGTACGGAAATTATAACAAAACAAATGATTGAATGTGGACTTTGAATTAGTTTAGGTTTCCGTTGCTTGGACTTCGCGAATTTTGTTCAACGATACGCACCTACGTTGCAATTTTATTCAGTCTAGCGATTATCCTTTTTTTTTCGTTTTATTATTATTGGCCTTAATAATAATAATTAACAATTTTACTATTATTTGGCATTAATTATAGTTAGATTAGTTGACTTTGAAACATCAAATGAACTATTTTCACTGGAATGACGCCAAAAAAACCAACCCACGAACATTAACCTGTTAGTTAATAACCTTCAAACAAAGTTGTTATCATTAGACTTTTCATTAGTATAATTTCTTACAGTGTGGGATGTTTTATTTTTTATGATATTTTAAAAAAGAATTCATTTTTAAAAATATTACAACCCACGGAAGAATGTTTTCTGTGCTCAACTGTGTGAAAACGGAGAAATGTAGGGCTACTCTTGTTTTGTTATGATTGCCGTACGCTGCGTGCGAGAGCTGAACACGACGTCACTGCCCCTCGTAGCCAATGGTATTGGCTGATTTCCTGCCTCAGTTCTATCAGGGTAGGGTTTGTAAATATGCGGTCCGGCATTCTGTTGATTAGACGTCTGATGTTGTCCTGAGGTAGATGGACCCACAAATCTTGAACAGCCACCTCCAAACCATGTACAGAGTGACACAGCGGCATCTGGCGCTTCAGTTGGTCCCACACATGCTCTATTGGTAGGCTTGCCAGACGTCCCGGTTTTCGGACAAAATTCCGGTGTCCCGGCCGGTTTATTTCACGTCCCGGTAAAAATTAAATTTGATTATAGATGACCAAAAAGTCTAAAAATAATTAACTGTGAAGGATTATTTAGGATAATTACTTTGTCATTTATTTCAAACTTGTACTTATAAAACTTTTGCCAATTGTTGTGCACTACTTTAATCCTAATTCAGGTGTGCAAGTAATGCTGTTAGTTTTCAAATCTGTGGCGGGTGAAACATCTGAAATTCTTACAAATCACTTATGCTCTGTCCTGTTGCAAAACGATTTGAACAACAAAGTAGTTGGCTTTTGTGGAGATAACTGCAACACTAACTTCGGTGGTGTGAAAAGAGCAGGGTAAAAAAATGTTTTCCATCGACTCAAGAATAGCCTAGGACGGGAAATTAATGGAATCGGACGTGGAGCACACATTGTGCACAACTGTGTGCAAACTGCAGTAGATAGTCTCCCAATCGATAGTGAGGCCTTACTGGTGAAGATTTATAAATACTTCCACATATACACAGTCCATGTAACTAAGTAAAAGAATTTTGTGAATATGCCGAGATACAATACCGTAAACTCATTCAACACGGGAACACCCGGTTTCTATCAATGATGCCCGCACTGGAAAGAATTTTACAGATTTTTGAAGGTCTGAAAGCGTTTTTTTCAGACCAAGAAATGTGCTCATCAACAATAAAAAACTTGTTTACTGATTCAACGGGCGAGCTCTACTTGTGGTTTGTCCACGGACACCTTGCACTGTTTATCAAGGCCATCCTGGAAATGGAAAAAGATAACACTACAGCTTTTGAGGTTGCTGAAGCTCACAAAGCTCTCAAAAGAAACCTGACAGAAAGAAAAGCTTCAAACTTTATCCCTATGGGCGCAAAGGACATCTACAGGAATCTAGATGAGCCAGTCCGTAACAATGTGAAAGAAGAATTTGATGGCTTTTATGAAAGATGCATTGCATACTTGGACCTCTGGGAGAATAGTTTTGGAAGCGCTGAACAGTTTTCATGGGTCAATCTGACCAAAGCAATTGTTGTTGATTGGGAAAACGCCGAAACTTCTGCTGAAATTATTAATAGCAGTCTTCTTGATGTACCCGATTTGAAAATAAACAATAATCAGCTGTTTGACGAAGTTGTGCTTGCTAAGGAGTATTTGCAGTCAAATTAGGAACAATGGAAGCAAGAAGAGGCTACCAGAGATGTGATTATTTCAAGTGAAGGAAAATGGCTCAGGCTGTTTGGTCACTTCAAGGAGAATCACATAGCAGCCCCCAATCTGATCAAGATTGTTGAGTATGCCTTCTACTTATCTGGGACATCAGCACCAGTTGAGAGAGTATTTTCTTTGATGAACAACGCATGGACTGATGATAGGGGTTTGATGAAGGAATCTACGGTTGAAGGCTTGATGACATGTAAAATTAATATCGGATTAGCTTGTGAAGATTTTTACAATATTAAAAACAAAAAAGACTTTCTAAAAAAAGTCCTAACCAATGAAAAGTACATGTAAATATTGTTCAAATTTTTATTCCTCATTCAAAGTTTTTCTTCTTACTTCAGAACTTATAAATATGAACATGTAAGAAATAAAATGTTTAAATTTATATGCTTGTGTCATTTATAATTACCCCTGGTTTAGGTTCCTAATAAGTAACCATTTATTCATAGCATTGAGAATAAACTACCCTCTAAAAACCCGCCAAGGGTGTGTACCCTTGAATACCAGCGACGCTGGGGGCATTCCGGTGTCCCAGTTGAACATTTCAGAAATCTGGCAAGCCTATATATAGGAAACAAGTCAGGGGAGTGGTCCGGCCATGGAAGAGTCTGAACATGACGTAGGAAGTCTTGAGCAACTCGAGCTGTATGCAGACGAGCATTTTCTTGCTGGAAACTTACCCCTGGAAGACCATTTAGGAAAGGTCCCACGTGGTCATCAACATAACGCTGGCCCGTTAAGGTTCCACGTACAACGATTAAAGTGGACCGGCTTGCATAGGTTATGGCCCTTCAGACCATTAAGCCTGCTTTGTGGGTAGTGTGTCGCGCGACAACGTGGGTGGAATTTTACCGTTCACCAGGGCGCCTACACACCCGTACGCGGTTATCATCTGTCCCCAAAACGAACCAGAATTCATCACTAAACACCACGTTCTCCCACTCTGTGACATTCCACGTCGCTCTAGCATGGCACCACTGTAGACGTAGTCGCCGACGTTTCGGAGTTAAAGGCAGTACACGAACAGGGCGCTTGAATTGAAGATTCGCATCCGCAAAGCTTCTGGAAATGGTTTATGGAACAACTGGCACCCCTACATCTGATTGTATCGTGGAACGATTCACTGTGGGATCCACGAGCGCTTGCCGCACGATTCTTCGATCCTCTCGCCTCGTCGTCTTCCTGGTCGCTCCAGACCCGGTAAGCCACACGTGGGTACCATCTCGTGTCCACTGCTCCCAACATGCTCTGACTGCACAATCATCGACCTGGCGAGCAACACGGCGCTTCGACCAGCCAGCGGTTTTCATGCCAATGATGATGTCCCTCTCAAACTCGCTTAACTGTGAGAAATGTCTTCTCACGCGTCTACTTGGCATTCTTCGCTTACTACTGTCCTCCTCGAGCGTGGCCTACGGGAATGAGAACGGAATCTGATCGCGAAGGTCACGCCTCGAGTCGGAATGTGATCGTCACGTTTATGAATCTTCCACTATGCGACGGTTTATATAGGGCCCACTTTCTGATTTCAGCGCCACTGCAGGGTGTGTGGTCATGCGCATTGGCACAAAACTTGGATTATTTGCATATCGGATCTCACTGTACTTATTTGCGAAGTTTCACGATTGTGCCTTACTTCCTTCTTGGTGCGCTATTTTCAATGAACCTGTGTGTATACTAACCAGAAGAACACATTGTGAAAAAGCAAGCATGAAAATTGTCTGGGAATAATGAAGAATTTTATTTAAAGAAAAGGCTATCTACCTGCTTTATCCGGGTGTTTCAAGGTTACGTTTTTTTTGTTTGTAAAATTAAGTTTAATACTTCGAAAATAGAATCGTGTAATGCTACGAACAATAAAATTTGTCATTGCTATCTTCTCAAGCCTGTTTTGTTAAAATATTGAAAAGAAATTTTCGTTCTCATCTGCACAATAAAAGACGCGAATTGTACCATAAATAGGTTACAGTTCAACGTATGGTTTGTAAAAGAAACTAATTCTGCTGTAAAAAAAAACATAAAAATGACACTTAATGCATTGTAATAAATTTTTGAACTGTAATCTCAACTCATTTATTCTAAAAGAACAGATTTTGAAAATTTAAAAATATCTTCTAGAATATTATTGATTAGTCAGCTGATTCTCTAGCAATATTTTTCTCAGCAAGCCTTGAAGTAAGAAATATAAAGGATGATCTTGGCAATCCTTAGTCCTTTGTTTATAACGAAATTAATTTCTTCTGTGTGTAAAATAAATGTATAATAATAAAGAAAAAACTCTTTAATGACAAATTTATTCGAATGCTGTGAATTACGGAATATGTAAGCATTATCTAAGTATATAAGCATTAATGACATGTTTTGAGAAAACACGACTTTTTGCTGTTTCTTATTATTAAATAAAAATATATAATTCTGGAAGGCCATTTCATATTTATCCACCATACGTAAAACAATTAATTTAGGCAAAGTAATGAACTACGTAAACATTTTTTTTCTGAAGTTTCTATGTACATTGCATGAGTGGTCTTATGCAAGTAAAGCCGTTTTCATTAAAATAGTTTAATTTTACTGATGACAGAACTTAATTAACCAAAAAAATGCAGTTACGGTTTCAAAATAACACAGAGCGCTCTTTGTGCTTTTCTGAGGAATAAAAATGGTATTTAATGACTTTCTTCCTTATACACTGATTTCAAGAAAAATTTGAGTCACGGTTCAAATAACATGCAACAACCAGAGAAACAAAATAAAACAAACAAAGAATATACGCGAGAGTTGTTCGGGATAGTTTTATTTTATTTCTAAAAATACCATATTTCTCAGTAAACATAACTAATTAATCTTTCAGACGAGCCAAAACATGCAAACTTCCATTAGAGACACTATAAATTGAAAATATTCAAGGTTTCTTACACGAAAAGTAACTGCTGAAAAATATGGGCTCTCAATTTATAAAAACAAGCAAAATAAAACAAACACAGAATATATACGCAAGTTTTTTCTGATAGTCTTATTTTATATTTGACAAGATTGTATTTCACGTTAAACAGAAGTCATTTTTCTTCTAAAGGATGCAAAACAGGCAAACATCCATCAAAGAAATTATAAAATGAGTATATTCAAGGTGGGAATTTCTAACACGAAAAGTAATCAACTAAAATTTATGGATTACACAGCATGTAACTAAAACATAAGAAAGGCACAGTTCGTATCTGCGCCGTAGAGTTTTCGTGAGAACGTTGGGATAAAATCATAAAACAAGTATTTCGTATTAATATGTAATTTAGTTATCAATCTCGTTAATACAATATTTACACAGAGTAGTATAATGGTTACAGAATAGATAAATCACAAGCTACCACAGACCCTTGCTACATGCGATAGACTTGAGATCTATCTATTCTGTAACTATTATACTACTCTGTGTAAATATCTACAAGCTACCACAGACCCTTGCTGCATGCGATAGACTTGAGATTTATCTATTCTGTAACTATTATACTACTCTGTGTAAATATTGTATTAAAGAGATTGGTAACTAAATTACATATTAATACGAAATACTTGTTTTATGATTTTATCCCGACGTTTTCACGAAAATCTGCGGCGCGGACACGAACTGCGTCTTTCTTATGTCTTATTTAGAGTAGCTTTTGATAGCGCAATCTGTTGACAGTATGTAGAACTACATTTCGCGAATGCGCAGTAAAACATTATTTACTACAAATGCTCATATTTCCCGTAATATTCAAATCTTTGAATTCAAATTTTAATACAATGTTTCTTTTACGTATTGTCAAGTACTCTGTAAGTTTCGTACAATTCGAAAGAACACTCCGCATGTTATAATAAAAAACATGCGGAGTTTGAAATTTTCAATTTAATACCGATTTTTACTTATATTATAATAAATATTTTTACTGCCTCACTTTGGGTCCTAGTAATACTTCTCAAGCTCTTTAAAATGACACCAGAATTAACGTCCTAGCTAAACGCGTTTCCACGCTACACTTATTTAAAACCTTGCATAAAGCTAATTCATAACAATCACGCGTATGTGCCTACACCGGTACGATGACGTAACAGGCAAAAAATTACTATACGACAAACTCTTACAGATATGATCTATCCGTTGTGGGGTCAATCATTCTTTTTGAATTATTAATCTCGTAGTTATTATCGATTCAAAACTGACGGTATTTTGCCACACATGAAAGTTCGACCGACTATCACTGTAACGAGCGGAAAGACGTTTCCACGTCTAAAGAAATCTCATATGCATTTAAAGATGAAATGATTAACGATTTTCGACAAACATTTCAGAATTCTCGTGCTCAAATGATCCAAGGTCAACTGTCCTTACGTAATCAGCTAAAATTTATTTATAAGAGTAATCAACTAAAATTTATGAACTAAACAACGTGTAAAAAAGAAGAAATATATCATTTAAAGATAAAAGGATTAAGGATTTTCGACAAATATTTCATAATTTTTGTGTTGAAATGATCTGAAACACACACAGTCCCATCAGAGAAATTATCAACTGGAAATATTGAAGGTGAGCTTTTCTCACACGAAACGTAAACAACTGAAATTTATGTATCATTCTTTTATGTAAAAATACAAGAACTCTCATATTCATTTAAAGACCAAACGATTAACGATTTTCGGCAAACAATTCAAATTTGTTGTGTTCAAATGAACTAAAATGCGAGAAGATATCCTCTTAGCAACAATTTGAGTGGTATTAAGAACAATAGATCACTACAAAAGAGGGAATCCCAAGAATTTCATGTCTTATTCTTTGAACATTCACTATCTTAATGAGATCTTGTGCTTGTCTTGTGCGTAATTACGGTACTCTTGGACAATAATGGCATTCGTAATCTCTTGACCGGTTTTAAAGCAGATACTCCATTCTCATGTTTAAAACATAATGTAGTGGTACAGGAAATAACCCAAACTAAAAATAAAACTAATAGATTTTTTTAATGTCTTTTTTCTTCCTTCGAATGTCAGTTTTCAATGTCCTGCATTTCTTAAAAATTAAACCTCATGGTATTTAGTAAGACTTTAAAAATTTTTTTCAAGCATTGGTTTTTATAAAATTGATTTGATACAAAAAATGTAGAAGATTATCTTTAGAAAATGTAATAAAATTATAGTGCCTATAAGCTGAAAATTTGAAAATTGAACTGACTTTTTAAATTTTTGTATAATTTCGTATAATGGTGATGTTTTAGCAATGTTTTATATATTATAATTAAAACAGATTCTAAGCAAAATAAATTTTACAACTACAGGTTTGCTTTTAACAACTTTGAATACAATAATATGTGTGATTAATGCATTCATTTACAGATTTAAATTCTATTTTTTGATATTTTTAATATAAAAAATTAAATTGTTATTTAAATCTATAGTAATTAAAAATAGAAAATAATATAAAAAAATTTCTTGCACACGCTTACGTATTTCAGGTACCCTTTACATTAGTATATTTATTAAAAAAAACATCAATTTTTCGAATAGTATGTCTCATATAATTTGGTGGTTAAGTGGTTAAAGAATAATTTTCCAGATTAAGCCTTTTCTGACATTTTTAATAAAGAAACAACACTAATCTCATTTATTAGTTATTAGAAATTTGGTATTTTAATTTCTCACATGATATTTTAAATAAACAAAATAAAATTTAGCATAATTAAAACTTATGTGAGCGCTCAAATCACTGAGAATATCATACATATTTTTAGATACAGATATAAATCGAAAATTTCCGACATCCTTAAGAAACTAGTAAATGTGTGCCCGTCTAGACGAGCTGCTATCCTGCCAACAATATCTCAGACCTGATTGTCACAGTTTTACTAACGAAAGTTTTAGTAGAAGATCTCATGCACATTAGCAGAGTGCTTAAGAGAAATACAATATAATTTGTAGTACACTTTAGATGTAAATATATAGTAACACTAAAAGTAAACAATGAAGGCCCTGAATTCTGTCAACGAAAGAACATTATAAACAACATTCTTAGTGAAATATTTGTTGTCGTTTAACAATACTTCTTGTTGTGTGGGCATTTACATTCGAACTTTAACATGGATGGGATTCCGACATCTTGATAACGCAACATAAAGAATCATCATTAATAAAAAAGAAGTGAAACTACTGAACTCAGCTCATTGACCTTTACCACAATCCAGCATGAATAAGTGAAGTGAAAATTACTATCCCATAACTAATGCCGATATATCCGTCAATTTATACCTAAATTAAACGGCAACAGCTGTAATGGTCAATAGCGCAGTTGTGAAGACATTTTACTTCAATCCCGACGTTGGAGGTTCGTTCCTCGCTTCTTTTAATTTTCCTCAAGGTTTAGGTTTAGTGGAAATGTATGTTTGACACGTATATTTGATTTTACCCACAAAAGCATGCCTGAGTTGTTTGACGCCAAAACTGACATTGTAATTTGCGCGTCCGATAATGATGCAAACCAAAGGGGCGGGGATATTCCTAACTCCGCGTTACAGACATCTCTGGGTTTTTATATTATAGATCTATGGCAGAAAATAACAAAACCACAATGTTGCTTTAAACCAGTATTTAAAATTTGTATACTACATTAGATTTTAAGTCATTTATATAATTATATAGCTCACTTATTTTTTAAAGGATTGATAAGTATTTTGGGGGACGAATTTAACTATGCTTTTCTTCATGTTCAATTTTTTTCGATTCGATTTGAGATAACTTAATTGAGGCATAATCTCTCATAGATGAAGTGTTTACTGAGTTTCAAAGGTTAAGATATTTCATTTGATTTATTTCAATTAAATTTGGCTAATACCAACTTTTGCATTCTGGCATTAGAAAAATGCGAAATACCTCAAAAATATGTCTTATGTCTTAGTGTTAAGTCATATATTTACAGACTGACAAATTGAAAGTGTTATTTTAAAAATTTCAGTGAATTAATAATATTTTTGAGGACGTGAAAACTGAATACAACACATGTTTCGAAAACGAAGCAAAGATTACGGAAAAGTTAATTTCTAATGCAAGTAATTACGGAAAAAAACTATTTTGAAAACAAGGCACTTCATACAAGCACTACTAGATTCGAATTGCTACTTTAATAATTGGTCGAAGCACAGAACATTGTTCTATTGTTTCAGTGATTTGATCCATACAGTTTTAATCTTGTTGTTCCTGATGTTTAAAAATATATTTAAATCTAAGTTAGATTTCTTCTATGATCTTAATCAGTATACCACATAAACATGAAACGTATAAATGGACTTATTTTTTATTTATTTGAAATTATAAGAACAGACCCATTAATTCTGCCTATTATTCAGTAAATCAAAACAAGACATAATGGTTTGAGAAACCTATTTTAGTCCTTACCATATTTTGAAGGAGAGATTGTTTTTCTCACAAAATGTTTAACGCATTTAATGCTACGGACGAGTTAATGCTTTCGTTAGAAATACTCGCTAGCGCTAACAACGAGACAAATCATCCTTATCCGTATTATTAGTTATTAAAATTAATTTGTTTTTAATATCATAGAATTTTATCAAGGTAAATTTTTTTCTGGAATAAAACCCAGCGCTGGCAGTTGATAACAAACTGTTTTTTATCCATAAACTATACTTAAAACAAAGTAGGAATTTTTAAAGTATTTTTCCCATGTTTTATTTAAGAAATAAAAGTCAAAAAATATTTCAAATCAATTTTTAAAAAAATTGGGCTTTTAAGGGTTAAGAATTGTCTAGAATTTCGTTTTCTCATGTTTTGTGTTTTCCGCTATTACCAAGATTACTTCCGCGTATCTCTAACTGATCCTTCTCGTACCTGCACAAAACAGGTTTGTAACCTCTTCACTAGATAATTGAATTGATTGTTACTATATTGAATTGATATACAGTCGCCGTTCTGTTCACAATATTGTAATCATTTATCAATAAACAGTAAGTTAAGTTTAAATGATTTTTGAAAGAAATAAGCGTACGTTTTACATTAATGTTTTAATTATTTTAAAAGTGTACGCATTCATATTGAACAGAGTAGATGATTTTTATGTTTCCTTCAATTAAATTAGACATTATAAAATTTATCTTAAAATACATACAATATTTTTATTCTTAGATATCCATTTATTATAATAAATTTTTGAAACCTACAATACATAACACACATTTATAAAGTACTGTCCCACACTAAGAGGTAAAAAAATATAAATAAGAATAGGTTTGGGTATAGAAAGGGCAGAGGACACCCGATCCCGGGTAAACCGAGTAATTGCCCATGACGCCAAAGACCGGGGTGGCACCAAAGCGGGAATGTGAAGTAAAAAATGCTTTAATAGACTTGAGGAATAAAATCATATATTTTGAAAATTTGTCGAATATATTATTTTAGTTTCAATAAGATCACAATATAATCTTTCGGTATCGGTGGCGTAAGAAGTAAGTATTTATAGAACTGCAGCCTATCCGGCCTTTTTGTTATCCAGTCTGTCCTCTCCCCATTTGGCCGGATTGTTGGGAGTCAGCTGTATATTTTTTTTGAAATATATGTTACAACAGTAGAACTAATCGCAAAGGAGGTCATTGTGAAACATCCAGATTTCTACAATCTATTTGGATTTAATGTTTAAAAACATAACAGGCGAAATTATCTGCGGAAAACACTGGAATAAAGCAAAAGTAGATCAAATGCAGTTCTTAAGACACATTTATTTACTTTTCACGATACATTCTTTATAAGTTTTTTTTTAGATTCATAGCTTTTATTTCGTTGTCGTTTCGTTATCAGTTTATTTTTCACTTTCTCTTATACGAAGTTGTACAAAAAGAAAGTGCTGTAATCGTTAACGTATTCGACCTTGAGATTTTGATGGATCTAAATTCTTTAGTCTTCTCTGAGTCCGAAAAATATCGTTTTTGGGATTTATGTTATCGGTCTGCCTGAAAACACAATAATTCAAAAACGCTTTGAGCCACACGAATGAAATTTAACATGTGGTTTATACACAGAAATTGTAGATTTCAATCAAATTTTCGATGAATTTCTTCAAAGGGAAATATGTCTGTTTGCTCGTCCACTTGCATGTGAACACGATGACTTAGAAACTTATAAGCTAGAGATGAAATTTGATATACAGTTTTATCGCCAGATTTGCTGATACGCGTCAAATGTTGGACAAAATCCACCAATGGTATGTTAATTGGTCTCTATTCGTGGATACGTGAACAGGGAAGAAAGGACAGTTAGAGTCCGCCCGACGTGAGGGCAGAGTCTCTCCAACAGGGGGACAGGATGATCCTCTAAAATTTTGCAAGATCTTTACCTACTAGTTGAATAGCCCGCTTCGCGAACGGAGTACAAAAATTTGCCCCGACAGGAGGGTTCTGGTCCTGGCAACGCCTGTATGTGAATGAGATTACTCAAAATCCCAACAACTTATATAAATTTGGTATTTGGTCTTCTTGTTAAAAGTGACGATAGGTATAAAATTTTCGTTTCAATCTATCGGAAAAATAGAGGCCCAAATTGCGTATTTAATTCTCTTCACTGTAAAAACACGAAGTGAAACATATTGTGTTAGTGTTCGTGGAAGTCGAGGGGCAGACTTTCTCTCTGGTTTAGATTCTTAGCTCATGTTTCGTTCATCAAAAAGTGAGAAAATCTTCAGGGTGTATTTTCTATCAACTTGGGTCTTTTCATCTCAATCCGTCAAAAAAGAGACGTCTTAAATGTATATATGATTTTCTTCACCGCACTAAGAAGCACGAACGCCACATATTATGTTAGTGTTCATTAAAGTCGAGGGGCGGACACTCTCGATGGTTTAGATCAAGTTTCGTTGATCAAAAAGTGACAAAATCTTCAGGGTGTATTTTCTATCAACTTGAGTATTATTTTGATCTCAATTCGCCAGAGAAGAGACGTCTGAAATGTATATTTGATTTTCTTCCCAGCACTAAGAAGCACGAAACTTAACATATTGTGTTAGTGTTTGTGAAAGACGAGGGGGGACATTCTCGTTGGTTTAGATTCGTAACTTTTGTTTCACTGATCAGCAAGTGACAATATCTTCAGAGTGTGTTTTCCACTACCTTTTTCTCCATTCTGCATTTCACTGGAAACGGAAAATTTAAATATTCTGCTGTAAGTATCTGAAGATTAACCGAATACATGACGTTATTCTTTGTCTAACAATCGTGACAGATTTTCATCTCGTTATCGTTCGCCTAGTTAGAATAGACGATATGTGAAGTCATGCTTAAAGAAACGTGTTGCAAATTTTTTTTTGTGCCTTCGATCCGTGAATTTACACCTTTTATTCAGATGGATTTATTTGTTAACACGTTTCATATGGTGTTGAGACAGAATTTTTGAACATGTTTTATTAGTATTAAAATCGAATGATTGAATACATATTGCAACACAGTGAATACATAAATATACACGTGCCATTTCATGTCCTGTCATATCCACTGAAAGTTTAACAACGTGACGAGTAGATCTTCTACAGTGTTGTTTGAAAAAAAAAACAACTGATTTACCATGCGAAATTAAGAATCGTGATATTTCGTTATATTAAGTAACACTTGAAGTAGATATTTTTAAATTATAATTTTCTTTATTAAAAATTCTTACACAAAATTTTTTACATTCATATTGTACATATTGTTACAAAGCTATAAATTCGTTTCCCTGAGATCCTAATTTTGGCGACAAACTTGGCGACCTTGGCGACAAATTTGGCGACCATTTTGGCGACTTGGCGACAAAGTTGGCGACTTTGGCGACAAGTGGAATTCTCTAGAAGGACCTCGAAATTTCAAGCTATTTCTACTGTTTTCATGAACTTTCTAGAGACTACATCACTTCCTCCGTAATGAAGTCACTTCCTGTTGAAAAGTATAAAGGCAAGCTCTCAAGCCAAGAAGAGTTAGTTGGAATTTGACCTGCAAGCAAGCTGGTGAGTTAACAAGAAACCTTTGAGCATTGTGTTGAGATTTATTGGTAGTCTCTGTTGTGAATTTTTACTAGTGCTGTGTTAATACTTGTGCTACGTTTCTTTGCTTGAGAATATTTGTAATAAAGAGCTTTATTTTTGTAATCCTGCTTATTGGACTGCATTTACATACACCCACAAGTTGATTTTGTCACAATATTTAAATAGTTCTCAGGATATTGATGGTTTACTTTGGTAATTATCTAGCATTCTATTTTAAGTTAAGAACTTGTAGAACAAAATAAAACAGCTCAACCGTTCTAAATTATTGATTTATATTCTGTATTATGTTGTTCTTATGATATCTGTAGATTTCACAACTATGAAATCGGGATGTTAGACTGATGTCTACAGTGGGTTTCCAATACAATGCAGACACTTTAAAATTTGAATATTTTTTCGAATATCTTCCGAAAATCTGAATACAATGTCTTAGAATTTCGAACATTTGAAGATTAGGCTTGAATTCACATTTTACAGTGAAGATTCGATAACGAGATTATTTAGGGGACCGACCAGAAAGCGATGAAGACAAAAAAAATGTCGACTCATCCCGTATCAAAGAAAGCTGATAATGCGATGAAACTTGTTCAGTGGTTATGTTTGATGTGCATAATATTTACATGCATTTTCGTAAACTTAGCACAAATATTCTGGAAGATATAAAGGCTTCTTTAAAAAATCCCAAATTTTTCCGCATGTCTTTTACTTATAACTTGCAGAGTTTTAAACCAAATTGCATGAAACTTACAGAATACGCGAAAATATGTTAGAGAAGCATTGAATTAAAATTTGAAGTAAATACTTTGAATATTAAAGGAAATATGAGTATTTTTAGTAAATTATTTTTTACTGCGTATGTACGAAATGTAGTGTAATTTTACTTTCGTTTCTTACGAGCCAGATACAGTAACATTGAATTTTATGAAAGTTGAATACTCATGTATACTTATAAGCTAAATACATAATTTAAATTACAGTTCGACGATTACTATTGGAAGATAAAAGTTTAAAAAATATCAGTTCGTGCAAGAAACCCCATCATTTAGCTTCTCTTAGAGAGTACTGAAATTCACTAGTTCCAATGCCGATAACTTTCTGAATACTAATGGCATTGAACTGGAATTTTTTTATATAATTTGCTCTATATATCTGGCTCTTTAAATAATGAAAGTAAAATTATGCTATATTTCGCACATTCAGTAAAAAATCATTTACTAAAGATACTCATATTTCCTTTAATATTCAAAGTATGTACTTCAAATTTTAATTCAATGCTTCTCTAACATATTGTCACGTATTCTGTGAGTTTCATACAATTTTGTTTAAAACACTGCAAGTTATAAGTAAAAGACATGCGGAAAAATTTGGGATTTTTGGAAGAAACCTTTATATCTTCCTGAATATTTATGCTATGTTCACGAAAATGCATGTAGATATTATGCACATCAAACATAAACATGATGAAGGCTGATAAGGAGATGAAACTTTCATCTCCTTATCAGCCTTCTTTGAAACTGAGTCGAACTGAACTTTGGGATGAGTCGAACTTTTTTTGTCTTCATCACTTTCATATTGGCAACCCACTGTAATCTATACCTCGATTGATTATATAACTAAAAATTTTATTATATTGATTTGATTTTAAACATCATTCAGAAGTTGCTTGTTATATGAGTAATTAATTTTTATTTCGTGTGAATTCTACGGCTGATCAATAGAGTTTTGAAAGATGGTGGTCCACGTCTAACAGCTAATATGCAGTTTTTTACATTTCCGTTTGTCTTTTTTTTTCAATTTTATACATTAAAGTAACACAAATATGAACCATCAATTGTTGTATAATAAAACAAAAATTATTTCATATATTCACATAGACATAATTATTTATATGTCTGAAAAGGGCTTGCGTTCTCCAAAGTATGTTAGAAAATAAATCTCATTACTTATTGTTTGATAATGAATAAAATCTACGAAGAAGAAATAAAGGGAAAAAAGAAGCGATAAGCTGTGATAATTGATCTGGATTCTAAAAAATGTGATTGAATTCTTTTTAGTTTCATGATTGTTTCTGGGATTTACATGGGTCCATCAACTGTCAACTGATTCAAAAAAAGGCTGATTCAAAAGCTCAAAACAAGGCGGAGTGGCTGGTGCCTCCCTCTCACCACTGGTACAAAGGAAGAAAGCCGGGACCTTCCCTATCCCTCCCATGCGACAGGCAGTCCAGTACCTGTCTTTCACGACTTGCCAGCTGCCACATGAATTGCCTTACATATTCTGAGGGCAACAAGACCTACCCTCTCTGCCCTAAATGCCAGCAACATCAAGCATCACCTTAACGCATTTTGGACTGTCTAGGACTTGACTGGGAGGAAATTTATTCTCCTTTTAACCATTGATTTCATCGAAGTCTGACTCTGTCAGACTCCTTTGGAGATTAGTAACAACAACATGGATCCATAATAAAGAGACCTGCACAGCATATAGATGAAAAACAAACTCACTACATAAATACTGATTAAAACATTACAGCAGAATTTACAGAATGCCACTGACAGTTGACCTATTTCATTGTTTTAGCATTTAAATATGTATAAGTCGACGCGGATAATTACGCGCGTCGACTTTAAAAGCGATTAAGGACGAGTAGGTTAAGATTTGAACGAGTTGAACAATAACTTTTAGAGAATTTATTTCTAATATCTGGAAAATATCGGAAAACTGTAATGAAATCACTGAATTACCTTACAATTGTAGTGAAATAACTTCGAATAATGCTACATTTCTTACTTATCTTTTTGACCTCAAAATGGCTGAAAACGGAAAATCGCGTTTGATGCACGCTTGTGCTTGTTATTTTGTAATACCTTCTTCGATTGTATTTTTGAATCTGTTGCGAATTGGATATTTTTAGTTTCACGGATGTTTCTGAAGTGTATTTGAATCTATAATAAAGTGAGTGTACAGTATATGCTTGAAAAAATCAAGCAAAAACTTACTACATAAATACTGATAAAATCCTTACAGATAGAATTTACAAAATGTCACTGACAATTTACCAGTTTTGTTGTTTTAACTTTTAAATACGTATTAGTCGAATCGCATAGATTAAATGTTTGAACGAATAGAACAATGCATTTCAAGAATTTAATTTTGGTATCTGAAAAATATCGGGTTAGGTTAGGTTATATTAACGTCTCATTTTGAAGTAACACGAGGGCTATTTAGGGACCGACCTCGTAATTTTGAACCGCGGTCAGATGACGAGGACGACACCTGAGCTGGAACCCCTCTCCAAACTTCCACGCCACATCAATGGGAGGACGTGTGGCCACTACGTATGATTTAGCGTGCAGCAGGCCCCTTACATGGCGGACCTTCAGTGGAATCGGGTTTCGAACCTGGAGCCCGCCGGTTCCGAGGTCTAGATCTTACCACTAGGGCATCGCGGCCCTGAAAAATATCGGAGAACTAAACGAAATCGCTAAATTGCATTACAATTGTAGTGAAATAACTTCCAATAATTTATTTATTTAAGACTCACAGTAGCCGCATATTTACGGATCCTACATAGTAGGGAATGAAGTCGCCTCTCATTGGCTCTCAGCGTCACGTGATTTGACTTGCTTCTTAATGATGTCATAGCAACGCGCTTAGGCGGGATTTTAACTATTATTTTGTCTTCCACTATCGCATCATGGAGAAATCAAAACTACCTTCTAATTATGTTTATTTGGATGTTTCTGAAGCAAATGAAGCATATTTCTTTAGACTAAAACAAATAAAGGACGAACTTTCAGCAATGGTAAGTACTCTTTAGCTTCACGACGTCATTTAGAAACAAGCCAACTCACGTGACGCTGAGAGCCAATGAGAAGCGACCTCGTTCCCTACTATGTAGGATCCGTAAATATGTACAGTAGCCCGGCCTACCCTAAAGGGTGTAAGGCTGAAAACAGGCAGTTGGAGGAATTAAAAAGTTTACAAATTAAGCCCCGATCAGCGGCAGAGATCAAAACGGAGCTAGGTGGTAAAACACTGACTCGCCCCACACACGATGAGGAGAAAATGATGGTTATAAATGCTCGACCCAGACTTCTAATAACGCTTCATCTCTTATCTATCGTTCTTCACTTCAAAAAGTCAAGGAAGGAGAATTGCGTTTCTTACACGCTTTTATTTGTTACTAACCGCCTTCAACGACCAGCTTGTTCGCTGGGCATATAATTTCAAATGATTCTCTTTTTCATAATTTGATTTTCATGGTTTCCTTAACAAAATAATTATAAATTTCAAATTGTGATAGGCACTTAACCTATTTTTACATCTCTGTTAGTGACCTTGCACCTGTTCTGTTCGTTGTCTGCATGAACGTCCATAAGGGAGCTAAGTAGTTGTCCAAGTCATGTAACATCTACAGATTGTAAGCGCCATCTTCACTTTCTTATTCCGCATGCAAAATATACATTTGATTTCGACATTAAAGTGGCGAGGCACATTTTACGTCCAGCAGTATGTTAGCTGGATTAAAACACACTGATAAAACATAACATTAAACATTAAGATATTACCTTAACTTTCAACAATGGAAGAGAAATACGTTAATAGATATTTGTTTAAACAATGGAAACGATTTGAATTTAATTGCAACAATGAAAAGTGTTGTAAATTATGCCTAAAACTATTGTTGAAGATTTATTAAAATTAGAGAAAAAATTGTATAGCAATTTAATTAATTTCATCGAAAAGGTAATTTTTTGCATTTTCAGTTGGTGTAAAAATGATATTTGTACTGCAATATTTTCGGAAGTTATTAAGGAAAAACGCCAAAATTTTGCTTAATTTTTAATTATTTAAAATAAAGGGCTCCGAGTTGCACTGCACATTCCCACCCTTTTCAAAGTATGTCTGTGCTAATTTTCATAGGCCTAGGTCAAGAAATAACGTCCAATAATGTTTCATTTCTTATTTATCGCTTTTCACTTCAAAAAGTCAGGGAAAGAGAATTGCGTTTCGTGCACGCTTTTATTTATTATTTTGTAACATTTTCTTTGATTGTATTGTTAGAAAAGAGTTTAAAAGAGGATATTAGGAAAGAGTGGAAGATGCCAGGCTCATTTTTCAAACCAAAATCAGCTTTAGCAAGAGAGGTCTCAAAGAATACCCTATTTTTTGGCAGTTCATTTCTCCCAACCGGAACTGTATTTTTCACCGACATTTACTAAAGGTCATCATTTCGGGGTCATTGACAGCACAATTGGCTGCTCAGAAATTAACTGTAAAAAAATTATTTATGATTGTTTGAAATTTGTTCTTCTAAATAAATAATTGCTTTTTAGAATTATTTTTGATACTGTTTTTCACTTTCCGAAATAACACTATAAACATTTGTTAGAGTAGTCCTTTTAAGTAATTAACAGATTTTAATATATTTTTTTATTTAATTCTGGATAATTGGTATACTATAGGTGTTACAGAGACTGTCAGCACATTTTTTGAACGATCTTGATATAACATAAATAATTTTTACATCAAAGCTTGCGTCTTAAATGGTCTGTTTTATTTCTCTTGTTCTTATCTATCAGTCTACAAATTGTTTTCCACGGAACTAATATTTTTTGTAATATTACTATTGGCAGTTTTTTTTCAATGCTCTTCCCATAGCTTTTTATAGTCCATTGATAGTTTTAGGTCTACGCTCTTCTTAATGCTTTTTATCAGCAAATTGTAAATTTTTATCTGTTTTTCCTTTATTACTAACAATTAAACTTTTTCTGATTTTAGATATACCAATTACATGACTTTTACAGCGTCTTTGAATAGCAGAATAGGAATATTTCTCTCCGCACAAAACAAGTAGGGGAAACTCGGGTAAGATGGCGACGTTAAGGTTTGATGATTTTTCCTGACTTCAGTATTTGTTTCTGGAGGATTATTTTTTCGGCAAAATCTTCTTCAACTCTCTATTTTAAAGTGATATTTTTTTAATTTTTATTTTCAAATTTGATACCCCAAAATTTTCTTTTAGAAAAAAGAAGTCACTTTCGTCATCTTACCCTCACAGTCGGGTAAGTTGACGAGCTGAGATAACAATTTAATTCAACATCATATGCTATCAGAAAACTATTTAAAACTGTTGATATCACATCTTGATCATAATAAATTGCTCAAAACATGAAAAAATTTTAGGTTCACACCTTAAGAAATGAAATCAATTACAAAAATCGCATCGCCATAAGCTTGGATTTTGTCCCAGTCAGTACAGGTGGAATGGGGACAGAGCTTGCACGCAAAACATTAGAATCCCAATTCCGTTTTTCCTTGCTCACTGCAAATGATGCATTCTTCATTATAGAGGTCCTCTGGATCCAGATTCTCATCAGCTTCAACTTAAGGAAATTCAAATGAATGAATTGAGTCTTCAGACTCAAAACATTAGAATTTGAGGTGCCGCTTATCTACTTTCTTCTTTTTTTGTAGAATTTGTAGCAGGTTTATTGCGTTTAGTCTTATTAACTTCAGCCTTCTTTAGATGTCACAGTTTTCGTTTATCTTTTTTTACCTCTATATCCTTTCCAATGAGATACTAATTCTTCACTAGAGTGCCAGTGAGTTATAGGAAGATCAAATGGCATTCAGGTTGCACGACGAGCTACTGAATCAGCGTGGAAGGGTTCGTCATCTTACCCTCCACCCAATTTGTCATCTTACCCGATTTCGCCTTTTTATTTCAAAACAGCATTGAAAGATATGAGCTCATCAGAAAAAAATTAAAATAATACATCATTGAACGCGTTTTGATTAGCTCTTTGCGAATATCACATGTAAAAATAAAAAAACGTCCGTGAACGCTATCTCTTACCAAGCAACAACCAAAAATTACATAGGTACAACTAAAAAACACATTACCGCGTACTGTGAATCACACTAATAACGGGGTGGAATCTTTTGGTGTGACACGGGTAGCTGGTCGCTAGAGGTCTGTGATGATGCAGGATCGGGGCTGCCATCTAGAGTAATTTTCGAGAAAAATCCAATTCGTCATCTTGGACTCTTCGTCGTCTTATCTGACTTACCCCTACAAAGCTTTTTCTATCCATTGTTTATATATAAACACCATATTATAATTAAAGAAAATTTTGTAATATCAGATTATGATCTGCATAAATAATTTCTGAAAAAGTAAAACTGTTTTATACTTTGCTTATATACTTCATTATAAAAGTTGAAAAATATGAGAACAGCCTATTATATGTGTATTATTAGTGTTACAGTGCAATCAAATTTCTTTTTTGATTATTTGACGCCATTTATATTTCATTTTTATCCCTGGTATTGATAAAATAACTTCAATTTTGCAAAAACTGACATGCAATATCAAACAGCATGAATGTAACAGAACACCTTTTATTTCACTAAACGATACATTGTTCTCCAAATATCCATCAAGCAATAAAATAAGATTAAAAGTATAGTCAAAAATAAATAAACACAAATAATACTTACATTTGGGAAATTACTTCATAGCGTTATTTTATAATTTACATTCTGTTTTGATTTTCATCACCTAAAACTGATGTTAATTTTTTTTTTTTTTACTTTTGAACATTTTTACGAATTTAAATCTCATGAGCGAAAACAAACCTATCTGTTGGCTGAAAGAAAATTGTTCGAATATCTTTTAATAAAATCATTCCAGAAAGCATTGCGGGAAATTTTTTGTTGCCAGATGCAGCACACGATTGATAAACAACTATTCGGCATTCATTCTGGCATTTTTCTAAAGTTTAATTTAAAATAATATAACCGTTGAATTTCTGCTTATCATTTTTATGATTCTGCATGTGGCAATACAACCACTAATTTTTGAATCTTCCACGGCAGAAACAGGGATAAATTTCTTAATAAAATAAATAAAACTTCATTAAAATGTAAATTTTTCTACTTTAAATAAAAACGATTTGTTACGACTTTCGCTTTGCAATGCCGGTTGACGGTTACCTTAATAAAACTCAAAATTTTGCGATAACTTCAAAATCGTCTTCGTGCACTTTTAAAACAAAAATACACTTTATTACAACTTCTTCGTTTACTTAGGAACAATATCAACTGCTTACCTTAGTTTTAGAGAAAAAAGGGAAGAGAAAAAGTGTTTACTAGTTTAGAAACTCGTAACCTTTACTGGAAATATTTATTTCTCGGGCGTCATGTTCTGCTCTAACTTATGGTTGTTTTGCTTTTTTCATTGAACTTATGTCCTTTCTCAAGTGAGAGAACAGCTTTAATTTTTTGCCTGTCAGGTAATTTGCGAACTTAATGTTGGTTTTTTCTTCACAGTTTCATTGCAGGAAAATTGATACAACTTGATTATCAAACACTATGCGGTTATCAAAGAATTTGTTGTGGGAGTGTCCATAATTAGCCTACTAGATATATATCATTGCTTTGAAATATATTTGCGTGATGTATATTATTACTTTGAAATAGATATTATTACTTACTTTTTATATTTGGTTGAAATATATTATTACTTTCTATGCACAATTCGTTTCGACAAGTTTAAACCTTTAAACACATATTGACTGTTGTTTCAAAGAAATCTACTTATGTCACAGATCGAATTCTACTCTTTTCATGAATCATATGGCATTTATTTTGACTTTAGAAACATACTAACAATATTATATCAAATGAATGAAACACCCTTTACAGGTTTAATAAGGAAATCAGGGTCGTCTTCTTAAGATTTTTCTGTTAAGCATTTTTTATGAAAAAAGCTATTCAACAGTTTAAAGATATATTAATAATTTTATAATTATACCGCCCCATTCTTTAATTCCAATGTTACGAAAAATATTTTAATCTACAAGTAATTTTTTTAAAAATATAAAATTTTTGAATCGTAGTGCCTCTTTTCAATTGGCTTTTTATACGTTCTAAGGTTCGAAATAAGTACGGTTTTTCATGCATTCAGAAAATAAAATTAAATTAACTAAGTACTTTATAAAACTTTAAACAAAAAGCAGATGATTCGAAATAGTTTGCTTCATAAGATTCATTGCAATTATAGTTGTAATAAAATTTTTTTAACAACCCAAGCGCATTTGACTGCTAATCTTTATATAAAAGTCACGGGAAAATGAAATGGAAAAACTGAAACCCAGGTAGCACAGCATGTTTTCAGGTATTATAAAATATTGTTCAATATTATATGATATTGTATAATATTACATGATATTGTACAATATTATACATTATTGCGAATATTGTTTAATATCGTAAAATATTGTACAATATCTTTGTGTTACTAGGGAATAGCAGTAGTTCTGGCTTTGCATATATATTTGGAAACAAAATTCATACAATGCATTTTTTATGCGATATAGAACATTTTATCTTGGAAATGTTTACATTTTTTTAATACTTACTGAAGAAACAAAATAATTTTGACATTTAACCCCGGTTTTTCTTACATATTTTAGGAGTAGTCAAAGTTCGCTGCTTTTGTTTCATTTAAATTTAGATTGCTCAAAATTGCTATGAAAGGATGATAGTGTGTCATGAAACTTAGTGTTATTTTGAAACTCTTAAGTCACTATTTAACAGAATATTTTTATACAAAAATTGGTATTATTCACATAGAATTCTAAACCTTTAGGTAATTATACATTTTTTATATAATTAGTGGTTAAATGACGTTTCCTTAGGAAATAATAACAATTTTATGATAAAATATATTTAAAAAGGCGACAGAACTTAACATTTTCCAATCAAAATATGATGTAATGTGCATATTAATTTTAGGCAAAAGACTGTGTTTTAACCGTCAGTGCCACGGAAATTATTTATTTTATTATAACCGAAATGAAAGATAAGTATAAAGTATGTCATTCCTATAATGATGCTAGGAAAAAATATCTAATAAAGACAAAAGAACAATAATAGAAGCAAATCATTCCATAACAAAGAGAGGTAAGATTTTTAAGCATTTTTTCAGACTATGTTAAAAAAACTGTTCTGAATTTCTTCTTTTTGGATAAAAGTTTTCTTCCTTATTTTGTTTCCAATTTTTCCGGAATAGGTTCAGGCCACAGAGGAAAATTTAATTTCGACCTTAAAGTCGTTTTTCCTCGACAGAAACCTATTCTAATTTTGAATCTGGATAGATGGTGTCCTCTGAAGAAATAATCCACCGAATTCTTCTTCTTCCTCGTTCTTTTTCATTCGTCTTTTGTTAATCTTGTTGTATTTTAACCTCTATCACAGTTTTAACTTTCCTTAATTTGTTTTAATATAATTCCTATAACGCTGAACATCAAATCAATAATAATGTCAGATATTGAAAAAAATCAAGGAATTATTTGTTTAATTCAAATGTTTGGAAACATGAAAACTACACTCATGGTTTTATACTGCATTTTGAGCCTTGTCAGGTGATATAACATCAACCATGACTTTTTAAAAATAAAGCACCTCTCAAAGGGGCTGGGACTATAATGGGAATACTCAAGTGGGTGATATTGAGAGCATGATCATTGACAACATTATCTTGAAAAGGCGGTCTGAATAAAAAAGAAAGTATTTGAGCTTCTAGTAATAAATTACAAGACAGTTCTTTACTTTCAAGTAATTTCTGAAGGATAGTCTTACCGAATTCAGTTTGAAAAATCTAGATGACCATAAAAAGTCAGAAAACAAAGAAATGCCGAATTCAATTTCTTTCGAAAGAATTTTTTTTTTCTCTTATTCTTTGATTTCTGAAAGTTATCGCATAAAAGATTGTGCTTGAATTTATGTGGGTGTTGGCTTTAGAATGGGAACGAACATTTGAAAAATAAAATAAAAATAGTAAAAAATAAACAAGCAAAGAGAGAAGCATAGCACCGAAATTTAGAGAGCGAGGAGAAAGAAACTGGTTTAATCTCCAGGGTGTTTCACTTTAGAAATCACGAACCAAATCCAATAAAGTTCAAACAAAAGTCCATTATTTGTGTCACAGTTATTTTGACCTCCTGTTTTTTACCCACAAAGTAGATTGCTTCTTTTAAAATTGATTATTTCACGGCTGAAATAATTAGTTCAGATACCAATTTTACATTTTAGATAGCGTTGCGCAGTTGATTGAGATTGAAATTAGAACAGATTTCGAAACTTCCATTATTTATATCCATTTCTGTTTATCAACAAAAAATGGTAACATTGCAATTCGAAGCATTTTAATTGTCACAGCTTTTTTCTTTTAATGTCACTTAAACACCGTATGTATTGTTTGCTATCCATACGATCATTGTACTATTATTAACTTTAATTTATTACTCGAAATTTTCACAGGTGAATCATGTAATGTATTAAAGTATGGGAAATATCTATTAAGAACTGCTTGAGGAATTACTTGAATATAATAATTAATATATGTAAAGTTTGAAAATTTATGAACACATCAATTTGATTTTTTGGATAATTTCAGAGACAAAGAGTTTTTGCCTTAAGACAATTCATCTTAGGAAGAAAATAATCACCAACTGGAGCACTGAAAATTCTCTGTTATGAAAAATTTCGTATATTTTGCTTTATGAAAATAGCAACATACTTTTACTCATTTATTAAACGTTTTCAAACGTCAGATTTTTCTACTTTCCTTTTTTTTTATTAATTTATTATCACTTGGCAAAATATGATTTGCTATATGATTGTGGAAGTTTATTTGTAAATTATTTCGTTAATTTCCAAAATATATATTAATTGATATGTGCTATATTTTGTAACAGAGACTATATATGATATACTGTATAAAATATCATATCAAATAATATTCTCTATTATTAAGGAAATTTCCAAGTTATGACTTGTGAGGAATGCAATATGCTTTTGCTAATTTATTAATGGTTTTCGAATATCACATTTTTTCACCACTTCCTTTTCCCTATGAATTTACTATCGTTTGGCGAAAGATGATTTGCAATATGATCGTAGATATTCATTTGTAATCTTTTTTGATAAATTTCTAAAATCTATATTAAGTGATATGCACTATATTTTGTAAAATAACCTCTTTATGACATACTGAATGAAATATCATATTAATTAACACGTTTATGGTAAAGAAATATTCTATAGTAATTAGCTAAGTATTTTAAATCTGAACACCAGTTTCTGAGTTCAGTCTTACCGACTGACAAATTTTTATTAATTTAATGCATTGAGAATATTAATGCAATAGAACTTAATCATTAGCCTCGCCTCTATGAAATCTTCTAAGACAAAACCAAAGTTTTGACTCGAGTATTTGATATTTTCAGTAAATAGATATTCAAAATTATGCTTTGGTTTTAAATTTAAGAAATTTACAAAAACATCTACAATGAATCTATATGAAAAAAATCTAATCTATATGAAATTAATATGTTCGTTAAGTTTTAAATCTCTTGTAAGAGTGATTGTACGCATAAAATAATAAGTAGCTATATGGTTAAAAGAATAAGTAAAAATCGTTATTTCTTTGTTCTCGAAAATAACCAAGTGATAAAAAACTAACACGAATTTCTCTATTCAATTTCTTTCAAATTAATGCTTTCTGAAGTTCATAGTTTAATGAATTTGATTTGCTCATTTCAGAACGATTGTAGCGAAGTGACAGCGCTAGCAAAACCGCGCGAACTGCATTTAAATTAATTTCTTGTTTCGTATAAATATGGCATTTTTCTTTTCTGTGAGCAATATCGCTTGAGATGTAAGTATAAGAGTTTGTGTCGTGTTATTATTTAAGCTAGTTTTGGTTCGTAGTCAGAATAACCTTAAATATTTTTTTCTGCAAATTGTGCACATAATAAACTATGTTTGTGTTATTAGTTGCAGTTGAGTCTTTTTTGAGTAGAAATTCCGGTTCTTGAGTTGAGTTTGAGTTTTCTCAACATCGGAATCCCAACAACAATTTAGTCATGCATTTGAGCTTTACCTGTTTCTTGTAAGATAATTACAAATTCAATAACTTGAACTCCCTTAATTGGAAGCATTGATTTTAAAATTATTCTTTAAAACGCTTTGATAACCCATTTGTTTTAAATTTCGATTTCACACCGTTCTGATGAAAAGAACGATAGTATCAATTTTTTCTTTAAACTAATAATAAATTTCTTTAGGTGGAGCATTTCTATCATCATTTTAGTTGGTGTCTTTGAATACGGTTTTCAATCAAAACGGTTTAGAAATTAAGCTATGGTTAGGAAGAAACTAACTAGTTTTGCAAAGCAACATATTTTTCTTTCACATCGTTTGCTAATTTTTAAATTACCTCATTTAGGAGCTTTGGGCATTTCTGAATATAGCTAAATTCTGTTTACTTCGTTCATTTATTATAAAATAATAATTGTAGTTCTAATGTTTATCACCATGATGAAACATTTCTGAGACGATAACATAATAAATTAATTTGGCGATTATCAAATTTGGTCTTTTGATAAGACATTACCAGGGGTTCATATTGAATGCGTTAACAAATATTCAGTGCGTCATCCTCCGTTCAGGTCTCAGTTATCAGAAGAGGAATTACACTTTTTCATAGTATTTATCAACATTTATATTGCTCGTGTTGTGTCATACCATCAAAAATGGTTTTCAATGCGGCGAAAAGTGTCATCCTCCTTTCAAGAGCTCAGCTGTTAAACAAGGAAATATACTTTTCACCGCATTGAAAACCATTTTATGCTGTGAAAAAGTATAATCCCTCTTCTGATAACTGAGACCTGAATGGAGGATGACGCACTGAATATTTGTGCACGGCAATGTCTTATCCTTTGTAGGGCATTACTTTACCAGCTGCAGAACCATCTAATGCTTTAACCCTTTCAAGTTCACTACATGTTTCGTTTTGAAAATTACTAAATTTATTTCAAAAATTAATTAGTAAATATGTAAAGGAAAGGAATTAAATATGTAAAGGAAAAAATTTAGCATTTTTTATTTTCAAGAAATTTGTAGTTTTACATTGAAACCAATGAACGGTAACAACTGGCTGTTTTTCCTCCGAATAAGTTATCATCGAAATGCAATTTCAATTATGTATTTAATTTATAAGTATACGTGAGTATTCAGGATATTTAACCTTCATAAAATTCAATATTATTTTCGAACATTGAATTTTAAAAAATATCAATTTTTGCAAGAACCCTCATCATTTTTTTTCTCTTAGAGATCAAAAGCAATTTAGCTCTTGCAATGCCGATATCTTTGTGAATACAAACAGTATTGAACTGGAATTTTTAAATAATTGGTTCTATATATCTGGCTCTTACGTTATGAAAAAAAATTACGCTACGCTTCGCCCATGCAGTAAAGAATGCTCAATCATTGGTTTTGACGAGACTTAATAGACGCGAAAGAAGGTTCAATTGTAAATTTGTTGCCAATACAAATGCTGGCTCCATTGATTAAAAAAAAAGTCTAGTTCATTTTTACCTTTCATGTATAACAGCATCTATTTTCATTCGTTTACGAATATTTATCTAAAATTTGCTTCGGTGCTTTTCTGATCATCCTGTACATGTGCATATTCAGTTATCTGGCAAAAAAATATCAAAACGGCAATCTTCAAACCTTCTTTTTTAGCAGAGTTTTCCAGTATTATTGGAATTTGTACTGAAACTGTCTAAATCTAAATGATACTTTTACATTAAATATTTCTTATTGTACTTATTTCTTCACGCCTCTGTACAAACGGAATTTCATTTTATTAACTAATTGAAAAGGACATCAAGCATAACTGCGATTGTTTATAAAGCAGAAATTTGTAAAAAATTAGATGTAAATTATCTTTTAAACTGTTTTTTTTTATTTGACTTGACCTATTTTCAAAATAAACACGCACGTGACCAGTAGAAGGAATGATTAAGGTTATTTTAAACTTGAATCTTTCACAGGCAAGGAAAGACATATGAAAATGATACAAAATGAGTTTTTTTAATAATAAAATGAAATGCACAATTTTCGTCCAATGTAACAAAATACATTTATAAAATATATTGCATCAATAGTACAATAATTTGTAGAGATAAAAATCTCGTCGAGTTCAAACACCTTTTCTTCAAGTAATAACGTAATTAAAAACTCCTTTTCGACAAGCCGAAAGGCGAGGTAATTTATATTTGTATGGTTAAGGTTAATAAGTAACTTGCAATCTTAGAAAAGAGTGCAATTAAGTAACCAATATGAAAGAGATAAGAACAACAGAGAAACTCAAGATATATTTTAATGTTCTTATCTACGAATAGAAAAACAATAAAGTTACAGAGGACAAAATTTAAAATCTATCAATAGCATAATTAAAAAAAGAACTTACTCAGTAACCTTAATCCTCATTTGAGATTTAAGAAGAATTACTCTGTTCGTCTGGGTCGTTCCATTTTGAGCTATTGTGTACAAATAAGATGAAGAATTGTTACAAATAGACGAAGAGTTATAAAAAAAAAAAGTTTTTCTTCTCCTTTATCTTGTGTCAGGGGTAATCTACAGCGTAGATTTATCAATATTTCAGGTCCAATTTTGACGGTTACAATACTTACATTTTTTTTTATATTTCGTGTACGAAAGTATAAAATACAAATTAGAGGCGAGAGATTTTGTTCTAGATAATTATTAGTGGTAACTTTTTTCTAATGAAAGAAACACAAAAATTGAAGATAAAAAAATTATCGTAAATAAAAACATTTTATTCGTTATAACAATAATGCAGAATACACTATATGATAAACGCATATAAAACATTTCTAACATTATTTATGGCACAGTTTTCGAAGGAGGGTAGAACTTATACAAAGAGGATGATTGGTCAGTATATATTTACTTATTATAACAGTAAAATGAAGTGACCAAATCAGTAATCTATTCTTTGATAATTTACGAAAAAATAACTGAGGTCCTTTTCAGAGGAGAGACTTTTATGCATTTTAACACACGCTTTTGGAAATCCATATAGAAGTTAAATACAATAGTAAAAGAAAATAAACTAGCACTTACTTTTGATTTTCTCAGCAAACAGTGTCATTATTAATTAAACTCTTTGACCTATCAAGTAACATCGGTTGGCATAACGGCACAACTCAAAACTGAAGCAACATTCAGTGACCAAAACAACTTCCTGAATCACTTTGAGGCAAACAGATGTTTAATGACCACAATGACAGACATTACTCCAAAAAATTCAAACACCGTAGACATTTCTGTACATGGCGGGAATTTCAGTTATGTCCAGCCATCATAACGAGAACCACAGATAGACGCCGTTCTATTCAAATGTAGACGAAAAATGAGGGAAAAACATGAGTTCAAAAGTACTTCAAGAGAGAAGATAGGAAGGCAGGTGGAAAGTATTAGAATGAATAGTAATAATTGGGTTGGAATGCATGTTTAAGTTGTCGCTGATCCGAAACGAAGCGTTCCTTTTTTTCATAATTTGTTTGCATCTTGCTTGCTTTACTTACTTTTTTGTTTCGTCTCGCTAGACTGCTAAGCCAACTGTACTCATCATTCTGATTTTGAGTTTGATTGGATTGTTCAGCTGCTTAAGTTAATGTTTCACTCTTTGTGTCTTTATGAAAGTTTCGGGATTTGTTAAACGTTCTTCTTGTGTAACATACTTTCGTAATGTGTACACAATAAATTGAATATATTTTAGGATAATTTTGAGCTTAGAAGTATTTGCATAATAATTTTTAGAACTTTCAAAAGATTATTCAAATGTTTGAGGTTTGATTGAAAATTCCAGATAAAATTGAAAAAGCAGACATGCATTTATTTTCATTGTGATACCACTTATCTTTTTTAACTTTCTTATCCAAAATGGGACTTTATTAAAAAACACAACGTTTCCCATAAAGTTGTGGATTTATAAAGTACAACTATAAAAACCCATCCTGTCCAGAAAAAATTCTTAAACTGTTCTCAACCCTTTTCTTAAATACTCCATTCTCTCGTTACTTTTTCGAATCTGACGGTGGATACATATGTAGAACCAAAATATAATTTTGAAAATCCATTTTAGGTGACTATGACAAAAAAAACTGAAATCAGATCGTCTTAATTATTCCATGAAAAATAATGTAAATAATAAAACAATAATGAAATGCAACTTGGTTAATTCGAAGCTGATAACATCATAATAAAAAATATATTTTTCCAAAATTTCGAATTCAGAAAAACGACACCTAAAAATGAGTATAGCAAGAGAAGGCGATGATTTTCAAGCAGAAAAATGATATTAAAATTAATTTTAAAGTTTAAATGTTTTAATGAATAATACATAACAAACAAATTGTAAGTTATCGTAATAAATACAATGATAATAATCATATTTAAAAAAATGATATATTTAAAAAAATAATTCCAATAAATAAGTAATTTTAATAAACGGTATTACAGTACGTTGAATACAAAATTTCACAAGAATATTTCAAAATAAATAGTACTATTCTCATCTAATGTGTTCAACTTTTTTACAAAAAAAAAAGTCAAAAATTTTTAATGGTTTTTAACTGAATGCAGTAGAATCCTCGAGTGAATGAAGTACTTTAAAAATTATTCACTCGCGATCACTAAGGATACAAGTTACGTACGTATTTATAATAACGAAGAAAGATTCAGAAATAAAATTTTAAAAAACATTCCTATAATTTCTAAATTTGACTTCGAAATAACAAAAATGAATTTAATAGTAATTTATTAATTTATGAATAATTATTATGAATAATTATTACGATTAATTATTAAGGATAATTAATTTATTTAATTTTGAATTAACAAAAATGAATTTATATTATGAAAATGACAATATTTTATGTCAATAGCAAATTCATGGGCTCAAAGAGAAAAAATTCAATTACCGATGAAGTGTAACCTACTTTCGAATTAGCCATGTTTTATTTTATATTTCATCTAAATAAATCTGAATAAAATAGCATGATATGCAATTTCGACAAAAGATTAATATATACAAAGTCATGAAACTGTTTGTATAGTCTAAAAATGATTTTACCGTTATATTTTGTAATTATTTTTAGGCCCAATTTTCCATCAAAAGATTAAATACTGTTCCAAAATATAAACGTATAAATATTGATAGAGAAGAAAATTGAGGACAATGAATTAATAATTGCCTGCAAGGTTCTGCTTGAGAACTCGACGGAAAAAAATACTAAGAATGAATCCTGGGCCGTAAATTTTTTTCCACGAAATATGCCTTGAGTTTTGCTGTATCTTCATCAACTATAAAAGTTCAATAAGTAACTTAGTGAGTAGTTTATGTAGGATCATCTAAAAATATTGTGTAATGTAATATTAAATACTGACTTTTGTTGGCTATTTAAAAAGTAATCATCGGATCTCAACAAACAAGATTACAATTTTGAGCTGAAGCATACCATTTAAAATGAGATTATGCGTAGGTGGAAAAATTGCTCGCACATACGAAATTAGTCCGCTACATCATTTTATGATTTTCTTATCATGATAAGAATAAATTTTAGTTTTTATTTCTCTCCTCTATACTTCCGAAATAAAACGAAGCAAACTGAGTACATTTGTTCTAAAATTCTGCGTAGGAAGCACGTTTAGCAACAGGATCCTTGAAGTTTGCTTTCAGAGAATTATAAACTGATATCAAAATCTTCAGTTTTTTTTTTATTTATTTAAGAAAACATGTTTCAAAGATAAGCAAGACGACAATATCCGATAAAGTGCCAAAAATTTTAAGCAAAAGTTTATCAATCGGAAATACGCCTTCACAAGTACTTATTTACTAGAATCACTTGATGATAACATCTCGTATTATTGTCAGATAATTCTATTTCGTGACAAGTACTTTCAATCAAATATTATCGACAGTTCTAGAATTATTTTATTAGGTATTTCAATAGTATCTGAAACTTCATCAATAATAATTCTGTTATTTTACAGAAACAACAAAATAAAACGTTTAGTGTTTATAAATTTAAATTGAATTTTATCAATAGCAGTTTCACTTACCAATAACATTGCTTTGTTTGGAAGTAAGTTGCGATTTCAGCTTTTTGTTTGTCTTTATGAGAAAAATTAAAACAAAGATAAAATGATGTGTAATTCTTCACCTTACTATTGTTTCCTTTGTCTTTCAGGAGATTGTGATGCTTGAGAAACTACTATGGTTTTTCTACGCAATATTTCAAATGATTTGAGCACTTTTTATATCAACCTTAACTATCTCACCACAAGTCAACTATTACATACATGGCTTGTTCTAAAAATTTTGAGATTTAAATATTCTACTTAAGCTAATGTTTATGATAAAAGAGAACATGAGCATCGTAAACCTATTTCAATTTTTTTTAATATTATTTATTCTGAAACAAAATCCTTGGAAAATCTTTAGAGCTCTGGATATTCTTCTGTAACAGATTTCAAGATGGAACCTTTCTATAAAAACCGAACCTTTTTAAAAGCTCATAACAATACAAATTATATTCCAAGGCTCTGAAAATAAAATATTTATATTCAATAGAATAAGACAAAGAAACACAATATGCAAATCCCAAGTTCTTTTTCAATTCTTGCCTTTTGAATTTCGAACAAAATTAAAGAAAAAGTTTTACGATGTAAATTTCATGCTATGAAAGTCATATTTTATAAGATTTGTTTGTTAAAGTCCATGCAAAGATATCTTATAACAGTCAAACCAAAATAAAAATTTCAAGTTTTTAGCTATTTAAGAAGATTCAATTGGAAAAATGTCATCAAATTCTTTTAAGCTCCTGAAATTCAAACTTTATGAAACAAGTATTGAATGTGTAGTTCAAATCAAGGAAAAGAAGATAATCATATTATAGGTTAGTACATGTAGGACGATCATTCCTCACTATTGAAGACAATAAATATCATACATTTTTCAATATTAATTTATAAATGAGAACTTCTTAAATGGAGCTTTTCTTTCTTAATCTACGATGTAAAAAGCAATGCAAGAATATAATCTAAGACTTGCATTGCAAATTCAACACATGTTACACTTATACTAATCAGTTTTACGCAGAAACTTTAAATAAAATATATAAGAATCTACAAAAAGTTTTGATCAATCGTAACATTATCGACAAAAAATATAAAAAATCAAGAAAAGGGTAGTTTTTTAAACTTAGGATCTTAAATTTAAGGATATATACAAGATAAGTGTTAATTTTACTTGAATTATTACTGCTTTCAAGATTTTGTCAAAGCAATTTAGCCAGGATATCGTGCCTTGCAAGTCTAATCGCGATTATGGTTAAACGAAGAAAATTAAACACAGAGCCAGCGAGATTGTTCTGTCCTCAATTTCCTAGCATACACCCACAAAATGGCGCGATTTGGGTTTCGTAGTATGGTGGGAATCGAATATGCGTTTTGAACCCCTTCCGTTAGATGGATTGGTTCAAAGTTGGAAACAAATCTATAATTTTGATATCAAGATCACTTCTAAATTTCATTTATCGAACGTGTTGTATTTTTGAGATATTATGGTGACATACGCATGCAAACATAAAGACAGCCTACCTTTCGACGGATTTAGTACACAATTGGAAATAGATCTACAATTTTAGCATAAAGATCATGCACTCAAATTGAATTAGAGTTACCGAATAGGCAGACTTCCCTTAAATAGATTTCGTCCAAAGTTGATAGATATCTACAACATTCGTGTTCAAACCACATAGTAAATTCCATCCGTCCAGCTTGTTGAATTTTCTAGTTATCGAGTTCACAAATAGACCAACAAACATAAGTCCGAAAATATTTTTTTTCGGAGTCAGGGAAGTCTAAAATACGGGGATTCAACAAGATCTCGAGGTCGAATTTTTTGACGATTACAATGCTTTCTTTTTGTGTATTTCATATGCGACAAAGTAAACATGAAAAAAAAACCTTTTTCTCTAACTCAGTAAATTGTCATTTTATTTTTGGCATTATGACTACGGAAGTAGCCAGCGGGAGTGTTCTCCCCTAAACTTTCTCGTATACTTCCCCAGAAATGTGCTGTTTCCCCTCTCCCCCCGCGTGGTTAAAAAAATTCGAATCTATTGTCACCATGACTATTAGAAGGTTTTTCGTTATAGTGATTGAAAAATATCTTGGTAAAGAATCAAATTCAAAGAGATGCGTACCGATTTTCCGCTCTTGCCGTCTCAAGGACAAACTGACGTAATTCGCTTCATAACCTTCGCGTGCACAGAAGATTGCTTCCAGTACGCATGCGCGTGGAGATAAAGAATTCTTTTCAAAAGTAAATTATACAGACCGACATACAGTCAACCCTTTGACGGATTTGGCCCAAAAGTTTATACGGACCTACATTCAAGACGATAAAACCGCGTACAAAGTTTTATACATCTAGCTATTCAAGTTTTTGAGTTATAGTGTTCACATGACCGCGGGCAAACACACAGACAGACTTCCCGTTGTCGGATTTTGTCCAAAATTTGATAGAAACATACAAATTATGTACAGAAATCACATACCAAATTTCATCCCCGTAGCTCTAATAGTTGTCGTGTTCAAAGACAGACATAATTCCAAAATTGTGTTTTTCGGACTCAGGGAGGTTAAAACGTGGAGATTTGTCAAAATCTCGAGTTCGAATTTTTTGACGATTGCAATACTTTCTCTTTGTATACTTCGTATACGAGAAAGTAAAAATTGCTCCCACTTAGCGATTGAAGTGACTTGTTTGTGGGCGAATTATGATTAGTCGTCAACACAAAATGGATTTATTTTGATTCCTGAGATTTAACTTTTCGAATTTGCTGCATAAACTTGGAAATTACATTTCATTCTAAAACTGAATAAACAAATTGTTGGTCGTATATTTCCAGTCCTGATTCTTTGAAAACTACTCTGTTCGTGGTTTTAATTTCATCTCTCACAGATTTTCGATCTGTTATATACTATCGCGATATGGCTAGCAAAGCAGAAGTCTATCTTGTACATCCAGAAATTCTTCACAAACATGCAATTTAGTCCCGACACTGGTGATTATTTATCATTCTTCATATAATTCATTTTCATGGTTGATGTCACCATTTTTCTTCAGTGATTAAGATGTTGCGAAATTTCTCCGACAGTTATGATAATTTTCCTCGGATATTTTCGTTAATCAACACGCATCATCACGTGAAATTGAATGAAAAAAGTTTGCGTTTACATTAGAAATCCCGTTTAATTGACAATGAAAAGAATTTTTCGTATTTTTGAAAAAATGAATGCTTCATTTATTATTATTTATCCTTCATTACATATATTTAATTTATATACCTGAATTAAAAGCTTTCAATCATTCTAAGCATGTTAACACAGATGCATTAGAACACCATTAAGAATCACACAATCATAGGTCCGGAATTATTCGGGATAGTCTTGACTTCCGATTTTATCTATAAATGGTTTATAATAAAGATATTAATTAAATTTAATTGAAAAATATTTAGATTCTCAGGAATGCTTCTTCTCGACTTCTACTATTCATACAGGTGAGTGACAGAATAATGTGAACATTTTTGGATTTGCGCATTTTTTCGAATATCTCCCGAAACGTTGGATGGGTTTTTTTGTACTTCGACCACGTAGAGAAAAGACTAGAATTCACATTTAACAGTGAAGATCGGTGACGAAGACATTTAGGGGAACGACGAAAAACTGATGAAAAATAAAATGTTTTAGAACTCGCCCCGTTTAACAGAAAGCTGATATGATTTGCAACTTTCATCAATGATTCTGTTTAATGTGCCCAATATTTACATGTATTTTCGTAAAAATAGTACGAATATTCGGGAAGATATTAAGGTTTTCTTAAAAAATCCCAAATTTTTTCGCTTGTGTTTTAGTTAAAACATGCAGAGTTTTCAACCAAATTATATGAAACTTACAGAATTCGTCAATATGTTAGAAAAGAATTGTATTAAAATTTGAAGCAAATACGTTATATATTAGATGAAAAATGAGTATCTGTAGTAAGCAACTTCTAATCGCGCATGTGCGAAACGTAGAGTAATTTTCCTTTAATAATTTCAAAGCCAGATATATAGGACAATTTCTATAAAAATTCCACTTAAAAACCATTAAGATCCAAAAAGATATCGGCATTGAAGCGAGGTGAATTTAGGTCGCACTCTAAAAGAAGCTAAATTATGCGGGTTCTTTCACAAATTGATTTTTTTAAAACATGAAATCTTCGAACAGTAATAGTGCTACGAACATGGAAAGTCGCTTCTCAGCAATGTTAGTCTTATGGTTGGGAAGAGAGTTCCACAGGGGTATGTATGGGAATGCTGGACGAATGGAGCCATTGACCCCCGACAATGGCGACCATTTTGGCGACTTGCCGACAAATTTTGCGACTTTGGTGACGAAATGTAAGATCTCAAAAGTACTAGAATTTTCTTTATTTCTCTATTAGGGGCCGAGATCCGGATTTATCAAGATAATTCCATGTGACGCCACGGCCTTTCGGGTAGACTATAATAGGACCGTGTTCGGATCACAGCAGTGTGTGTTGGTCGACTGGGATCACCTTTGGAGTGCGATGTCTTTAGAATCTCTCCTTGGAGTTTTATCCGCTGTGCCAGCCAGTAAGCTGTTAACCTAAGGACCATCGAGGAAGCTCAGGAATCCCGATTTGGATGCAGCCATCTTATCCATTTTTATAGGACTGAATTGAAGACAAGACCGCAGAAGCCAGGAGAAAGCCTTCAGGTAATAGCCGCAGATGTGGAGCGACTCGTGAGCCTGCTCTGTATGTTCGGGAGAGCTTAGCGGTTCAGTTCTTCGTCGATGCCATCACAGACGAGGAAACGCAATTTTCAACGAGGTTGATGGACATAAAGGATTGGAAATAGACCCTGGCCTATAGTATGAAGTATGGAAATCAAGATCATACAAAAGAAGGCCAAAAAATAAACTCAGAGTTAAACGAAATATGAAATTGCGAAAACGGCTTCGAAGATCTCCATGCATGCAAGGTCAATAAAGATAGAGGATAACACTGGCGAGGAAAAAATGTGAAATTTGAATCCCTGTTGAGAGCGTTGGAAAAATTATTGGACAGATTTGAGTCTGGGAACAAAACTACTCCTCGACAGAATACGAACGTAATTTGCTGGAGGTACTATAAAAATGGTTCATGTACACAGAGAGAGTGCCCAAGTGATTACGCTTCCCCCTGAAACCCTAACGTGACATGTTGGACGTGCAATAAAAAGGGGCATGTACAGAGTCAGTGCCAACAGATTACGTCTACCCAGCATAACAAGGGTACCCCTCACGGAAATGAAGATGCCCTCGCTCGAAGACTTGTGTAGAGAGCTGAAAACATGATTGAAATGCCGACAAGTTCGGAATGGAATCGGATATTTCCGTGAGAGCGTTAACAATGGCTTACTATAGATGCCTGGTCTTCAAGTGATATTTAGAAAGCGCATATTGAAGATACAGATATTAACCACTTAACTTAATAATTTTCTTTGCTATCTAATAATATGACCCCTCCTGTTTTGGAAAGGGGCTATCGTTTTCATTCATCTAAGAAGGCATAGAATACTTAAGATGTTTATGGATCCTACATATTTTTTGTGTCAAATTATAAAGCCAATTAATGATTCAATTTTAGTTTATAAGACTAAAATTTCGATAATTCGATGCACGAGTATTTTCGGGCTGTTAAGTTAAGCGGTTAAACCAATAATGGAGAAGAAACTAAAGTTGGCGGATCGACAAAGGCAAGAAATGGAACCGCAGAATCCTGCAACAAAATGATACTGGTCTCTTTGGGAATCTTTACATCTTAAGGATGGTGTCCTTTATCGTAAGTGGGAGAGTGATGATGGAAGCTCGTATCGACGGCAACTAATTCTTCCGAAGAGCAGAATTCAAGAAGTTCTGAAAAAGATTCATGGCAGCGCAAGTGGAAAACATTTTGGAGTCATGAAGACCTTGTGCAGAATCCGAGAGCGATTTTATTAGGATCGTCTTCGAGCCGACGTCGAGAAATGGTGCATGGAATGTCAAATTTGCAGTGCCCAAAAAGGACCTAAAACAGAAAATGGAAAATCAGTGACTGTGGATGGACTTCATCAGAGAATCTTTCTGATCAAACGCCGAGATTCCTCTGTGACATCCTCTTTGGACGACCGGGTGGTATGCCTTCCTCGCCGACTTTAATAATTTGGAGGCGCGTTTCGAAAGCGCACACACGTCTGACAGAGAGCGAATTAAATTGCCCAGGGAAAGAAAGAAGACTCGTTACGACTCTGGAGCAACAGACCACCATTTCAAGGAGGGTGATTTAGTTTGGGTGTGTAACCTGAAGCGACGGAGACGTCTCAGTCCGAAGCCACGGCAGAACTAGGAAGGAACTTATACTTTTGTCAAGAAACTGAACGATTTTGTCTACAGAGTCCATTAGTCACCCAACGCCAAGCCAAAGGTCATTCACATTAATCGGCTAGCTCCATACTGGGCTACTGGTCATAATTATACTTTGTAATGAGATTGCCGAGACGTCAGTCTTTGAAGAGGGGAGCAGTGTTACGAACATGGAAAGTCGCTTTCCAGCAATGTTAGTCTTATAGTTGGGAAGAATTCTACAGGGGTATGTATGGGGATGCCGGAGAATGGAGCCATTGACCCCCCCGAACTTGCAACCATATTCGCGATATGGCGACAAAATGTAGGACCTTAAAAATACTAGAATTTTCTCGATATCTTTATTTGGGGCCGAGAACCGTATTTCTCCAGATGATTCCATGTGACGTCACGGCCTGACGGAGAGACTATAATAGGACCGTGTCCGGATCACAGCAGTGTGTGTTGGTCGACTGGGATCACCTTTGGAGTGCGAACGTCTTTGGAATCTCTCTTTGGAGATTTATCCGCTGTGCGAGCTAGTAAGCTGCTAGACGCAGAGCGGTATTGAAAGTTCTGTTGCTATTCTTATTAGTGAACTACTATCTGTTTGTGTTGTTAATCTGTGCAAGTGCTGTTTTTAATATTACCTGCACTTCGTGTTTTCCTAAATATTCGAGAATAAAGTGTCATTCTCCGTTATCCTGCTTGTTGGACTGTTTTCACAGTACACACACCGGACGATTTTTGTATCAATAATGAATATCTTGAATACCCATGTATACTTATAAATTAAATACATTATTTAAATGGCATTTCTACGATAACTATAAAAGATCGAAGTAGAAATATATATTATTTATACTTCTTCATCCATTACCCACTTAATTGTCCTGCAGCTTGCATTTCGGATAGTGCACCTGGGTTCCAGGAAGTCTTGATTTTAAATTCAGAATTCAAATAGTTAAGCAACATTTCAAACAAGTAATCTTTCAACTTTTTGAATGCTGTTTATATGTTTTGAGTCTCTTTTCAGTCTTCCTTGAGTCTCTAAAAAGCTTATTAAAAAAAGCTAAAATAATACTTGCCAAAGATTTAGATTGTCAGTTTGGATAATAATGGCTGATGTTTTAAAGTCTTTTAAGGCCTAACAATAAAATTTTGAACAACTAAATTTAATTACTAAACACTTATGATAAAAATAAATTATTATTGATCATTTTTTCATTTGTCAAAGACTGAATAGCAGCATCCTTGAAACTTTACATAATTTGCAACTCACACGAAGGCTGCGCGGATGACACTATTTTACAATACAAACGTCTAGTGTCAAATGATTATGAAAGGTAAACGTAATTCATTCAATTTTTCAAAAGAAACAGAAATAAAATTTAACTGTGTATCTACCACAATCGCTCTCTGTCAACAGTTTTTTGTTGTTACAGTACAGATGCAGCTTTGTCCAGTTTTGCACAATAACCGAGCATCCGAGTAACTAGCGGATGCTCTTTGCGAGTGGTGAACATGCAGGAGAATATTTAAAAAAGCGCACAAAAATGAAAGAAAAGCTGAATATAAGAGGCTTATTTGTTGCGTGTCACCGTAGCGTAACAAATTCACTTCTGCATGCCTGCAGAGCTTGTTTCCGCTTCATTCATAACATTGGGATAAATGAGTT
>BGPR01009000.1:49022-60165 GCA_013235015.1 Araneus ventricosus | reverse complement strand
GAATTTATTTTCAGTAAAACACTGTCAAACGTAAACTTTATTTATTCCCATTTTGAAAAAATTGGTAAATTTGTGGATTTTTCGGACTTGTCTTACTAAATATACTCACGCTAAGCTTGGTAAAATCGTTGCCTGCGTTGTAGTATGTTTAATTTCCAGATTAAGCCATTTTTCCGGAATCCGACTTAAAACGTAAGGGAATTAAGAATTTTAAATGCTAAACCATTGTTCTCAAGCGTCACTCGTGCATAGAATTAAAGTATTTTAAAACTTAGAAACATTAAAATTAATGTTAATTTTAATTAAGTATTCAAAGATGTTATAGTTCGATACAATGACAAATAATTCATAATCATCTAAAGTGCTCTATATATACATCTGGTTGAATCAATGTGGTTACGTTATCAAGATGGAACCTATAATCCAATTTTATACTAGAGGAAAGACCAAGGTTTAACAGATCAGTGTTATTTCAGTAATACGTTTAAAAATTTTGATAATAAAAACACACCAGAACTCGGAGGCTGGACAACTTTTAGTTTGACTGGTCTTTTACATATTGAATAATTAAATTTCATGACAAAAATAATTTTCATTTCGATATATGAAAAGTGCTTGGATGTTTTACTTTAAAAATGTTTGCAGCAGATTAGATGACATTATTTACAAAATTATCAATTGAATCAAGTTTTTCCATATTTGATATCTCGTAAATAAGGTTTAATTGAAAAGAATAAGAGGGTCAGTTTAAGAAATTTTTTTCTCATTTAGCTTAAGACTAGACTATTTAGATGTTACTGGAAAGAGACTTTTATAAGTGCGCCCTTTCGTTGGTGTGTCGTAGAACTGTGGTGGGAGGCATTAAAGCTCCGGTGTCATCCCACCACGATTCAAAATTATAAGTCCGTCATAAAAAGGGCCTCGTCGGGCGTTAATCGATTCCAATTCATCATTTCTAAAATACGAGACATATAATTAGATAGGAGAGAATCTCAATTTACATAAAGTTTGCTCGCAAGCGCATTTACTGTTTCAAAATCTATTGAAGAAAATACAGGGTTGTTCAGAAAGTCTTCGAATTCTAAATGAAATAATATATATATATATTGAAAAATGATTTGCTAAGGAAGTTTCATTATCCTGCTCTCATAGAATATCCACGGTATATAACTTATAAACCGGTCAAGGTGCTGCTTGCAGGCCTTAGAAGAAATGCATTTTTCCCCATTAGAATTTGCACATAGAACAGATCGGAGTCCGAAGGTGCCAAGTCAGGACTATACGGAAGGAGTATCCATGAAGACATCGCAGCCAAGATCCAACAACTTTCGCCGGGTCAACCAGAGAAACATCCCGCTATCATTATCATATAAGCAAAGTCTACCCAGACCTGACCGAAGCGCATGGTAGGATTGACAAATGGCTGTCGTAAAGCAGCCCTATCGTTTACAAGCGTAGGACGACACATGTCGACATTTGCCGATACACGAGATCCACTGACTGCTACATGTTGATATTGTGTCCCTTTACAAAAAAATATTATATTACAGCCATGTAACTTAATAGTACAAACACAAAATTACAAAAACTCAAATATATGAGTGCAAAATTTAATCGGTGTCTAGACCTCCCCAAATGGAGGCAAGTCGCATCCTTCCTGCAAGATGCTATTCGAATAAGTTTAATAAAATAAGATTACCCTAATATTTGGACCAACTCGACCTATAACTTGCCCAACATTGACATCTCATTATTAGATGTTCCACTGATCCAATTTCTTCACCACAGTCGCAAATCAAGGGTTCAGTGGAAGAATGCTTGCCTATCATCAGCGTTATCATGGTGAAAAACCATCTCTTTGATTCGCCAATTCTAGATGCTTCTGGTCAGGCTCTAATTTCAAATCCTCTAGCTTGCTACTCTTCCATTCCCAGCAGCAGAGCATAACTTTCTGGAATTAGATATTTGCCATTTAAAAGGATTGGTGGGGAGAGATGATGGCGGTTCACTCGAATAATTTTATGTCTGCTTTTCCTCAATATTGTAGATGATCCAATTGACATCGTCACTCCACAATCTGTTTAAAAACTGAAAATTTTCGTTGTGTTTGTGTGATAAATCTCACGTTTGATGTATTATCAATTTTATATTCTCTTAATTTGTGGGGTATCCAAACAACAAGCGTTCTACCAAAGATAAAGCTAATAAAATGCTCATAAATATTTAAATTCCATATTTCTACTCTACTTCATGCTTACCTTTGATAAACACCTTAATTCGGCCATCAACCACGGTTGGTTACCTGGATCGTAACCCATCTTGAATGGGGAAACTCATCCTATTTGAACTCCATAAACCATTTTCGTGCTATTTGTTCACCTCCACTTATGTCCATCAGCAACACATCTTTTTCGTTGCTTTGTGATAGAGAAAAAGCATTAAATCCCAAAAGTGGATTTGTCTCGTTCATGTTTACACTGTCATCAAATAAACACAATATTCTACACAGTCTAATAAAAAAATGGCCATATGAATATCCCCACTGGATTCTGAGCGCGTTTAATCTTGCAGACAGACGCACTTTCCATAATGAGTTTTGGCGCAGCATACCTTACAAACAAGCTCCTCTGTCACAAAACAAAACTGAATCATAATGCTAGGGCATATGCTTATTGCATCGGAACTCTACTGTAACTATAGAGATGTACAAATCGGAAAATTATGTATTTCCTGATAGCCTGTATTTAGTGATAATTTTCAAATTTAAAAACTCTTATTTTTGAAAGATATACACGATCTTTGATACTTTATAATCAAGGATCGCGCTTTTCTGGTATCATCTTTCAGCCTTCGTTCCTTATTCCGTCAGATTTCTTGGCACAATAGAACATTGATATTCAATGAACTCGTACTCGAGATTCTTTAAGGCTTTGAAGAACTTTTTTCTTATGGATGTTGTTCCTTGGATCCTATTCTGCAAATCATGTAGGATCCCATGGAAATGATGGCGTTGCCGAGGCATCAAAAACAAAACCATGCATAGTTAAAGCAGTTGTCTCGTATCCGGACATAAGTGTCATCTTAAAATCACAGATGAATGTCTTGTGGCAAAATACCTGGGGTAACCAGGTAAATAAGTTAAAATGCACGCAACCATCTACTGAAGGCTTTCGCTCTTGTCTAAATAGGTTTCCTAGTACAAAATTGACGGGGCTGCGTATTGGCTATGCAGTTCTTCACACACAAACATTTGTCACATGAGGAAACTCTTCCCATGTGTTCTGCTTGCAATTCGATTTTATCCGACATATTCTTAGATTGTTCCTATTTCAATGCTCATAGAATGAATCGCTTTGTTGTGACGTATCCCAATAACTCCTTCTTGGAAGGATATCTTAAAAATATAGGGATTTATTGCTGCCATTTGAATTAAATTTTACTTTTTGGACTGTGTTTTTTTAAATTATTGCATTTTTCTTGGCTACCTAATGCCTGAAACTTTTCTTTGGTTTTACTGATCTTTTAGTCTAAATGTTTTTCTTGCAAGATGTGGCACACGGCACCATAAAACCAACAATAAACACAAATTCGAGGTTCAGCATGAGATGAAGATGTAAGAAGATTCCTTTTTATTTGTAGCCGTCTGTACTTGATATTCAAAGCCTGATAAATTTTCATCTGGTAATCGAAATAGTATACACGTTTATCTTCGCTACAGCAGTTCTGTAGCAGTTCATTGAAAATTGAAGGTGCTCAATAAACTTTCAATTTTTCTCGATAAATTTGTTTTGATTTTAAATTATTTTCTGAATTAAAAACTTTAGTGTTGCAATTTTATTTTTTATCTGCTTCCCGAAGCATATCATGCATCCAATTCAAACATTCGCAAGGAAAAGCAGTCCGTCCATCAAAATCCGTTTTGTCCTTTGGATTTAATAGTTCAATTGGCATTGGGTCCTGGTTGGACACAAATGGATTTAGCTATTGCATGAAAATTTATTTGTTTAGAAAAGCATAAGGCATGCAAATCACTTACAGAACGAGGCTTTTCTGGAAACAATAGGGTGCTTTTAATAAATTAAATCTGCACAGACAATGTCTTTAGTAGTTCTGTAAAGCTGATCTAATCTGATTTCAGATGCTCTATTGATCACGGCTCAAAGCATAGACATTCAACAAGGATGTGTTTTACAGATATGGGACATGCCTGGAAATGAAGGGGAGGGTTCTAGTAAGAGGGGGATGTGGATACTGCATGTTTTTCTTGCATGCAATTCGGGAGGTGGGGTGAACCACTTCCAATATTTGGTTTAACTATGAGCAATTAGACAAATCTAATGGAACCTTCAATGATAATAAAGGTTGGATTTTATATATTTGTTGAAAACTACCTTCTGAAAACTGTCAAATTTCTGACATTTCGATCGTTTTACATGCATTTAATGTCTTCTATTCTCGTATGAGTTTGCATGGGAAGAACGTAGTCATTTCGTTATATTTTTGTGACAAATAACAAGTTATTTGATATTTGGTGGATATATAAACTAAGTCTTTCTGTTTAAAGGAAAACATTGAAACTGACAATTAAGACTGAAGATTCCTGATCAGATTGGATTTCGGTGTTTTATGATGCATTGCGATTTCCTGCCTTGATTTTCTCTTGAATAACCCTGGGAAAGTAATGGATAATGTTGTTCATAGTTTTTTTTTATAGAAAGTCGTTGTATATTCTTCATACTATTGGTGTTTATTTGCATTTTTATCGAAACAAATGGCTGCAAGTCTAAGCAGACTGTTATGTCAAGGACTGTAATCCTCGCATTGAGACGATTAGATCTCGCAACTTTAGGTGATATATTCTTTAATTATTGCAAAGTGATTTGATTGGTTTGAGCCCTGCAGCATTTTTTTTGCGAATTTCACACAGAAAAATATTATGGAACAATGCAATTGGCGAACGTTTCATCTCAATTTTTCGTTGTAAACACCAGTTAGGTGATTATACTTGGTTTCCATTAAATTTTATTAATCAAAATGACATTGGTAGTAGGAAAAATATGCGTATAAGATTTTCATTAATTGGTCACTTTTGTATGGACTTTCGGTTTTGGTGCATGAACTTTAGAAATATAGATTGGTGTTGGTTGCAAACATGAAGGCATGTTTTCCTGATTTTTCTTGATGCTTCAGTTTGTCTGTGTTGTATATGTTCTGGAATTTTAATTAATGTTTTTAATTGTTGAAACCAACTGCTGTAGAAAAAATTCCAATAAAAGCCGGTGGATCGCTTGTTCACCAAACGGCCTGACAACCATTAGGGTTAGCTGGGTGGGTATTGGTAAAAAGAAATACCAGAGGCTAGTGAAGTATGTTTAATCCGACTCCTAACCTTCATGCATCAAAATCCAAGTCCATTTAGAAGCAGAAATACTTAACCAGAAAATATCATTTTATTGCGAATCAATTCCTTGTAAAGTGAAGAGCCACGAGCTTTTCAAGTTTTTATCACCCACTTGAAACACTCAGAATATTTTCAAGAACGAGTATTTAGTCTCATCTGCTCGAATCGATTGTTTGACCGAAATTATGAGTTTTAATATCTCCTCACCAGCAGAGCAGATTATGCAGTTAAATTGGTTTGTTTATGAGAGAAGGAAGTATCTCGGTTAAATAGTGTTCGCTAGCAATATCACTTTAACTTCCATTGGCTTGAAATGTTTGAAGTGCTTTTCTATTTTCCAGGTCAACCTCCATTTTAAGAGAATATTTGGGTTTCGCCTTGGTGTAGTGTTAGGACAAAGACGGTAGTTTAGATTCTTGAATTTCAATTTTAGATCCTTCATGCTATCTAAAAATCGGTTAAAATATTTTATTCTAAATTCTATCTACCAGAGGAGGACTGATAACTTTGCTAGCAAGTTACTCGGTCAGCTTCTGAATATTCAGGATGGATGCTTTTTGGATCATGCTTGATCACCATGATCGAAAGGTTTCTACTCTGAACAAGCGACACGCGGTGTAATTAAAAATATTTTCTTCAGAAATGCAGAAAGTATTGGTAAATTTCTTTCTAGAAAACAATTTTTTTATATTTAAGTTTAAAACTCGCCGTTGATTTTTATGTTTAAGGTTAGAGCGCGATGAAATTTCAAATATTCTCTTTAAAACTGGAGCATTGATGGGGAAATAGAATACTGTTCACTTTTCAGAGCGGTGGTTCTCACGAGAGGGTCGCAAGTTTGAGACCCGAAACGACTAAAACTCCGCCGTGCATGAAGGAGTCTGGTATATTATAAATCCTTTTTGGATTAAATATTCATTCACTGATCAAGCGTCGACATCTGTAAGCCTGGTTTTCGGATAAAGTGTCACGTAAGGTGTTTACCTACAGGTATTAAATTTTAGAGCTGAACTTTCTTGTGCCATAGAGCATGAAATATTCAGTGGTAACAAAAGGCAGTCTACCAATGAGGACTTCACACAATAAAATCAAATATTTGGCTCAAGATGCTATGTTCTGAAAATGTTTGACGTCTGATAGATCTCTTATTGAAAGGGAATTTCTAAAAAGTAATGAATCTTCTTCCGAAACGTTGGGGAGGAATCTTGATTCTGCCATGGCTAAAAAAAAATTCCAAAAACCGAGAAATGAATTAAAAATCACCTTCAGACAAGTTTTTTTAAAAAGTAGCATTTGATCTCGTGAAATAACGATAGTTTCTGCTGCCAGCGTTTTCATTTTATGAATGAACATCTCGTCTACATAACCCTCCAAGAAACTCATCTGAAAGCTTTTGACACATTGCGAAAATTAGGCGTTACATCCTAATCCGGAAGGAAAACGAATAGAATTGAGTTCCTGTAGGCTCTCCTTGCATCCCATGTTATGGCCCTTTTCTTTAAAGTCCTTTACATGCAAATAAACATGCTGTTGCAGCACTGGATACATTTCCTTTCTTGATAACAATTTGGCTGCCTTCACTGACACCCATTTCTTCTGTAACCGAAGAGAACTCGATGCATTACATGAATAACCATCTCTTTTTGTTACAATTTGTGTCTTCACGACCACTGTTGTGTTTGGGTAGTGAAAATGTTAATCCTCGAGGGAGGCAGATTGAGGCATTCATGAACAATCTTTTATTATGCCTGTTTAACAATGCATGCAACACATACTTTCACCAAAGGCGTAAAATTTCAGAGAATGATTATTTATATACTAATGAGTCGTCATTGACCCCTTGCTTTAATTTTAGAATGGGGGATAATTCGCATGACAGCGACATTATCCCCCTCTTAAATCGAATAAACAATGTCATAGGGTGTTTCATTTCAAAAGGCTGACTAATCACATCTTGCTTCAAATTCATTGATCCGACAGAATCTGGTGGAGAGTGGGCATCTTAACGTGTTGTAGTCAATTTAGTAACTGTTAACCTCATGACGTGTGCAGATGCTACTATGCGAAAATCGGAATTAAAAACGCTTAAACACAAGATATCATGGTAAACTAAGAATTGTGCTATTACAAAAACAGATCTCGGAACAGTCTGGAATGTTTGGGAAGCCTTCAGACTACAGTTAATCTGATTGCATTAAAAAAGCCAAAATACTGCAAGGCGGCTTGAGCTTTAATGTCAGAGAAGCTGGTAGATGGAATCTGTATCGAAAATCGGTTCTTTCACAACTGCATAAGGTATACGGACCAATGATTTGTAGCGCTTAGGAAAAAATGTTTCTGCAGAAGCTTTCTTCTCTATACCTAGCAATAGGTTCCTAGGAACCTTTCGTAAGGCATAAAAACGACATGCCAAGCATTGAATTGCGCTTTTGGGTGAAAAAAACTATTTGTCTATAGATATTGACAATTTGGAATGTCGCAGATCGTTTTCTATCGGAAGAGAATGGTCCAAATACTAATGGAATTACCTACTTGCTGCTGCAGAATTGATTTGATTGGTATTTTTAAAAACCGTTGGTGCATGATTAACAGAATTCGGAAGGAGCGTGTTTTTCCTGATAGTTGGATATGTCATAATTCCTACATCAAATTCTGGAAAGAACCTTCAAGGATCCTTTTAACGTTCAGTCCGATCGTACCGACTACTTGTAGATTTTTGAAAAAAGTTGTCGACGTACGTTTTGTTCTCATTCCGGAGAAAAATGATTAATTCTTTTATTTCAAAGTATTTTCCGAAAGAAACGTTCGTCTATTGACAATATTTTGAACTTGGATATAGATGTTCAACCCACCTTAAAAAAATGTTTATATCGGTATTTTTGGATATTAAGAAAGATGATGTTTGCACATTAGAGGTATGGGATTATAAAAATTCTTAGCGATTTTGTATACATTTGCCTCTTTTTATCCAAAATGTTTTTTCAGACAAATTGTTTGAGAATACTCTTTGGACTATTTACTTCGATGTCTTTTTTGGTGTTCCACAGGGCTGTATTTTAAGTGTGAACCTCCAGTTTCTAGTTTTTATTCCATTTTATCTCTAAAACCAAACACATATATAGTTGAAATTTGAGATCAATCTTGGAATCAAGGAAAATGGGTGGTTAAAGTTTCCAAAGAATTACCCATCATGAAAGTATTGCATAAGCGCAAGCAACTTATCTTCTGGTGGGGAAAACAAAGAGCAATTTATTTTTTTCCGTTGATTATCGAATATTCTTGATGGCGGAGAGTGTTATTTTAACTTCAATACATTAAGTATATTGAGTAAATCTGTGATATCTTCATCACTATCATGAAGGTTGTTGGATAGGTTATTTGTGAAGAATTTGGTGGAATTTCTCCAGCATTAATTGGAGTTGGTTCTTAATCTGTGGAGCTTGTTTCCTGCAGCATGTTTTTCGGCTTGACCAGTGATTCCAAGCTTTTGTTTCTCTGTTCTGATTTGCTTTTGGTGGTGACCTCTAGAAATCTGATGGAATCTTGAAAGCTTGTTGCATATACATCTCCAATGTTGTCACAATTTGCATGGAAGTTACTTTGTTCGCAGGATCTTGTGAAATGACTTGTTATTGATGCAACTTACCCAAGTGCATTGTTATGGATTAAGAGATAACATTAGTGGTACTTTTTCCTGATATGCTTCTGTACTCGTACAATCAAATACAGCAGAGTATCAAGTTATTAAATGTTCTTCAGATTTTCCGGTTTTAACAGTTACATTGATTTCAAATTCTTTTCTGATCTGAAAATAACGAACGTTTGGCGCAGTATGGCACAATTGACCCTTGTGCCATTAAACCAAACCAACCATCAGATTTTACGGAGGTAGGAAAGGCACTAAAAATATGGGATGGAATTAGTTCAGTTCGTTTATTCTATCCAATGAAAATCCTTTTCTTATTCTCTTTCGATTACTGTGTCTGTAGGAGACCTTTATTCACAGTTTAGTTGGCTTCACATGACTATGTGATATAGCAAAATATTGCTGATACTGTTCATTCAGGTTTCTGGTAACATTGCAATGATCATAAGTGGATAGCAGGAAAAACTGAAGCCGGAGAAGCGATGTCTCCGGCTTCCTTAGGTCTTCAATTGGTCTTGTATGCTATGTTCCGTCGTTTCATCATTTCCATGAGTAGGACGGCGCGTCTAAGCAGGGTGTGGGTGGGGGATAATTGGGAAGAGTTGGCTTGCCTTCTCGTTGATTAGCAAGTACCTCGTATTTGAGCCAGAATTATTCTTGAGCGGTGTTCCAATCCGTATTCATGAGCGTATCAAATATAGCGCCTAGAAATTTGATAAAAATGACTTGCCTTTCATTCATGACCAATCTGCAGATATGTCTGATGCCATTAAACGTTGTGATACAATACTTTTGCGAGTGCTTATCGCACGTTCTTGATACGGATCTACAGCAATATTTTTCAATCTATAACAGATTTTGGATCTGTTGTATATGGCTCTGCTGCACCGTTCTGTCTAAAACATCTAAACTTTGTTTCAGAATTTTCGAGAAAAAGGTGCCTAGAGAGGTAATCTGCCGATTTGATAATATGAATCATTGAATGCTAATTTTGATCCATCAATTTAAAGGACGACAATCAAAATAACTTTATTTCTATTGTATTTTACCCAATAACCGCAATACATACGTAAAATAATTTTGAATAACATTAATGATTGCTGCTTGTTCCATGCTCGTTCATTCTACTCTCCTCGTTCAGGATAACTAATCTTGCGTCAGAAAATCACTTGAATCCAGTAAAATAGTTCTTTTAGGTGATTATCTTTGTCACTAGCCTAGTTTTACTGCCGTCTAAGTAAGATTTTCTCAACTCGTGTGAAGGAGGGTGTGTTTGTGGAATAACAAATATCTATAACAGCGACTCCCCTTATGGAATCATTTTATCTTTCGATGAATGTACACGATAACCTTTGCAAAAAGCTGTTTATATTTCAACAAAATTGTATAGAAAATCTGACTCGTGCGCCATTAAACAGTGAACTAACCAACCTCAATAGAAAACAAAGATCAAACACAGCGCTACACTGCAACTAATGCATCTTCCCCGATGTCGCAAAATTTCGATCTGGAATTTTGGTTTGAGTGCATTAAAAACTGGGTTTATATTGGTAATCTACTTGATGGCTTGTTCCTCACTTTTACTGTTGTCTTGTGATTGTCTCTGTTGCAAATGTTCTGCATTTTTAATTAAATATGTTTTTGTTTTATTCTCCATTTGAATAAATAAATGCAGATGAGCTGATTCTTCTCCCCACCATCCTGTCGAAGGTTTCAAAACCATTAGGCCGGCATTGTTAAAATAAAGCGCTGAAAATAAAGTTATTTTAATTTAACTTGTGAGCGACACTTTATTTCATATCAAAAGATGGGCGCTAACGCCAATTAGGAACGGGAATTTATCCCCAGAATACCACTTTGTTGGTAACCTATTTGTTGCAAAATGAAAACCCTTGAGCTACTAATGTTTTCTCCGTCTACTAGAACCATATGATTGGCGCAGCATGGTTATATCTGGCCCTTGCTCCATAAAACCCAAACTAATCAACCAACCACAAGAACAAATCGGTTATTAATAAAATCACTATTGGTACAAAATTTGATTAAAGTAAATTAGACTAATTTCAGGTTCATTTCCACTACCATCACTAGAAGTT
>BGPR01009000.1:19790-44022 GCA_013235015.1 Araneus ventricosus | reverse complement strand
TTGCAGGCAAATCTACAGTTGGTAGATGCAGTTTTTGGAGACTTAAACTGTAGGATGTAAGCAGTTCCTCAACATCTGCAAGTGCATAGTGAGGTCAAGTCTGCTCAGAATAACGATGCACAAAGTCCTCACAAAGTGAAACTTGATGCTGCACTCATAAATCTGGAACATCCTCCACTTCTTCCCATAGCCACAAATCATTGCGAACAGCATGCGCAACTGTCTCGGGGATTGAAATTGTGCATCTTCATTCAAAGTATCATGCCACTGCTGGTCACCTCGAAGAAGTCCATACTCCTGACATGCTTGTTGTAATGTAATGCATCTTAATCCATTTACGGTCAAAATATCATCAAAACTAATGGCCCCAGACTTGCGCAGTAGTAGCATCCGCAAATAGTAGCTCTCGGTATCCAGTATACTAACAACTGGCAGTTTCCCAATAACATTTTGTCCACCACGTTGTCGCTTCTTCCAATTTGTGGTACTCTTATCAAACACATAATATTGTGGAATATCTGAGTAAGAAATGTTGTCAGCTGAAGGATCATTTTTTAGTTCAAACCATGTTAGTGTTGTTTTTCTTAAAGCAGCTCATTCAATTGCTTGTGCTTCTTGACCGTCTTGGTAGACAATCGGCTGTTGCTGTGGTAAATGCACAGCGAAGCGTGGGATTTATGCGACAAATTAAATTCATTAAAACGCCACATGGCTTTAGGTGCACTAACATACCTACCTTCAACAAAGCTTAAAATTTCATCATGATCCAGAGCACCTTTTTGTATTTTGACCGAGGCTGTAGCATGTCCTTTGTATACATATTTATATAAGTATTTGACACTTTTAACTGAGGCACAGACTTCAACATTAATATGTGCATTAAATTTTTTAAGCAACCAAGGATTATATGGGACAACCCATCTGTTATTGATGGAATATTTCCCTACTTGGACAGGGTCAGTGGCTCTTCTGCGATAAATAGGGTGTCCATTAACATTTTCCTCTGTATCATCCTTGAATTGTTTTGGAAAACTTTTGCAGCACTGTCCATCTCTCATGCATGGAGAATTTATATTTATAGTTCCACATGGGCCATGTATGCATTTTGTCACAATTTGGAAGAGTCTAAGATCAGTGCAAGGATCTGGAAGTTCTGCACTCACAAACTTGTCAATGTCATCTTTAGTGCGAATTTTGCTTTCTGAATCTAATGTTAGAAGAATGTGGGCATGAGGCAAACCTCGCTTTTGGAACTCAATAACATAAATATAGGCCAAAACAGTTCCAAATATTCCATGCTTGCAAATATCTTCTAAAAGTTCTTTTAATTTCATATTAAATACACTTTCAATAATATCAGGTCGGTCTTCAGGACGTTGTACTCCCTCCATGCTATTTAAAATTTCGGACTAAGATGGGATGCAAGTAAACGTCAGAAAGAGATCTGGCTTACCAAACTTGCGTACCATAGCCATTGCATCTTGGTAATTCTGTTGCATATGACGTGGGCTCCCTTGGAAAGAAGATGGCAGTATTATAAGTTTTCCAGTGCGTATATTTTCATTATGTGCTCGACACTCTAAAGCATCTAAAAGCCCCCGATAAAGTTCAATTCGCAAATCTTTTTGATTTTGTCGCAAAAAATGTGAACGTGAGCCTTCGGTTTTAACATATGCGTCAACAATATATTGCTGAAAAAGCTTACCACTATTGTGCAAAATGCTGAAACCATTTCGCTGGGAAAGCCTGTATGCATAATATTGTAGTTGAGTGACACGGGTGCGCTTTGCTGCTGTTCTCCTTTTTTCTACATGTTCCATTCCAGTGTTCCAACTACACTCGCCCCTGGAAATAGCAAAGGATAGGCCAATGTATCACAGCATTGATTTAAAGGTGAAATGCTTTGGCATGTATCCCCAACTGGGTACACACAAATGTCTCGGTTGGCTGGGGGCTCTCCATTATCACCTACAAATATAGCTGCTACTTCAGTGCATAAAGTAGGAGCATTATAGTGCCGCATATCCAAATTTTTATGTTCCAAAAATACCATTTTCACTGATGTAGTTGGGTGCTCTTGAACCAATCGGTGCATTTGAAGATAAGACTGAGCAAAGGGATTGATTTCCCTTAACATGAAAACAAGTTTTTCAAATACATGTTGCAAGCAATTTTGTTACTCAAGCGTTTCTCTGTTGCCTCACTGGAGTCAAATATATAAAGTTGTCCGTAACTTTCTTTATGTTGGTCACTTGCATACAGGGGGAAACTCTGTGGTACACTTGACCATGTAAACGGCAACAGTATGGCCCAGTTCCACGTGGTGGTTTAATTTGTGCTCCCATCGAAGCGAATGCTAAAGCAGAATTGTATTCCCGAATTCGCTGTCGATAATTTTTAGCATCAGGTGAATTTTCAGTTAGCAGTGCTTTCAATAGTTCAGGTGCATCAGGAAATGCCGGTAGCTGAATCTTTCCATCATGGCAACATTTTGTATACTTATGGGCAGTATTTTTCTCTTCCTTCCAATAAACAGCCCCACAAAAACCGCACTGTTCGGACATAGTTCCGTAATTATGCTCCTTAACATCGTTTCGAATACACACACGTTTTGAGCGACGGCGATTATTGGCTTCGTTTCGAATAATTCCCCTTACAAAGGATTCCTGAACTGTTTCCTGGCTCCGTTCAGTTCGCCTTTGTTCATTTCGGATAATATATCCAACAGCACGACTTAAATTCATTATTTTTACTAATTTCCAATTGCAAAAAATAGTTTTCAATAAACGTGATCACACGAAGCGACTTCGGACTTTCCGCGGATGTAAACAAATCAAACTTGCGAGCTGTTGCCAAACGGCGATTAAGAAATTCGACCCTTTTTTTGTCGCCACGTAAGAGTATTATATATATAGATTTCTAACTTAATAAAATCGGTGACAGATGAGCGATGACTCCTAGATCACTAATTGTAGTTTTTGAAGGAAAGTGTTAAAGCGTTTAACCATTTCAAGATTTGACGTAGTGGTATAAATATTCTGCAATAACCACTGCGTTTTTCAATCGGATGATATTGCTGTATAAATATGATAAAGGCAAAATAGGGATTCATTAAATAGGCTGGAATAATGTCCTATGAATTTTGCAGAATTCAAATGCTGTTTGTCATATAGAAAATGGTTTTGAAGTTTATTACCCAGTTGTTTACGTCTGATAGAACCATCATAGGGTATTGTTCAGATCCTAGAAGGCACTACCATGATTAAGTACTGTAGTATTGACGTAAACTTGCTGCAAGAAGGTAAAAAGCTTAAGATAGAAAGGCCTAAAATAGAACGCTGCTTAGAACTCTCCAGCTGAAGTCTCCAGAATCCCTCCAGCTGAAGTTTTGAGAGACTGTGGCCTCGTCTTATAGTTTTGGATTTGGTATCAGAGGGTGTCGCCGAAGATCCGTGTGAAGATAGAGCACGATAAATGAGTCATCGAGGCATGGCAGATTGGGTAGTGGAATACAGGATAAAGGACTATCTTTAGTCATCCGACTGAAGTTCAAAATTAAGAGGTTGGTTTTGAAGCTAGCAGTAGTGTAGCTTCAAAAGGCAACACTAGTCCGATTTAAACTAAATTAAAAAGGTCCATTTCCTTTCTGTCTAGAATTTCGAGCAAGTGAAGTTCAGAACAATAAGAATTATTTAGAAAACTTGGTACTATATTATGTGAAAGATTATTTAAAAAATTATTGAACCGCTAATGATGCCGTTACCATGATTCTGGATTGGGACTTTATACTTCAGTTCCAATTTCAAGCGAAAACAATTTATAATTAAGAGGTTTTTAATATTTCTTTGTCTACTAAATGTGATTACTCCAATTGATATGGGAGTATGCTGGGCATACGCAGTGTTTGATACAAACGAGATTTCATGATTCTCCTTACGGGTAACTTGTAAGAAAATTAAGTTTTTCAATTGAACCACAAATACTAGGCGATGTGTTATATTTTTAATTCTTCATCGTTAAAGATGCGTGAACTGGTTGGAGAATACACATATTGGAGTATTTACGAGCCATTGATTTCATTCATTCGATTTGAATATTAATGCTTTATTTTAAAGTTTATTATATTGGACTTGTTTTTTGTCGTAATTCTCAGATTTGATCATACTTCACATTTTTTCTTCATTTTACATACAAGAGTAAATAATTTTTTAAAACTTTTGACTTAAAAAATAAATCTACTTTTATCTTTAATTTCATTTTATGGGTGGAAATATTCTTACCATTTGTCTTGGCGCAGCATGGCCACTTTCGACTATTGTACCATAAAAAGTCCAAACTCCAACTACTTGCCAAATATCACTTGTAATTTTTTAAGAGGGAACTTATAGTATGCTTATTGATTTTATGTCTATAATTTCGTAATATACGTATAACTTGTTGCAACTATTCAGAACTGGTGATTTATCGAACACATCAAGAATTGAGGAATGATGGTCAGTTTTTGTTTGTCACAAAGCAACTGCATTTAACGCCCTTATTCTAGCTGCGAGGAACATTTACATATAATCAATAAAGGATACTTTTTATTCAGGCTTGTTTGCAACATAATTCTTGAAGAGGGAAACGTTGAAAAATTGGCGCGAAACGATCTTTTCTGACCTGAAATTAAAGCATTCTATTGTTATTGTACTTTTTTATGACCAACGCGCTTCGAGATATTATGTATTACATTCATTATTATATTATATTTTTCAAATTATGTTGTTTAGAGCAGCATGCACAAAAGTGGTCAGTCTCAAAGTCAAACCCAACATGCGATTAAAAAGGTATGCCTGCTCTGACTGGTAAGCAATACTTCTAATAATTTTCTATCGGATATTATATGCTGGAGAAATTTAGGAAAGAAATTCTTTACCAGAGATTCACATTTTTAATCCGAGTTCATTTGTTGCAAAGTTCAAAGATTCATAACTTTTAAGGTTTCCTTTGTCCCTTAAAACACATATTTTTAACAATCAAACAAATCGTCTAATTGGTTCAAATGAACTGTTGGGTTAAATTTGAGCTTTAATACCTTGCGAACCGGTTTTAGATATAATTATCCGTTTAATCCGGAATTAACTTATCGTCAATTGCATTTTTGTATCATTGGATAAGCTTTGTTGCTAAATGTGTGACCCCAGGAAAGTGGAAAATATATTCTATAGTGTTTTTGGCATAAATTATTCAGCTGACAGGAATATGGGTAATATGCAAGACGAAAAATTCGAAAAAGATATTCTAAATGAACATATTGAATTTAGTTTGGTCTGTATTCTTCTAATGGAGCAATTCTCTCATTTTCCCCTCTCCTTAATAAATGAAGGCAAATGATCTCGAAGATTGTCTCGTTTTGATATTGTTTCCTGATATCTAATATATATGGATACAGAAATGTCTTTCTTTGGTCATTCGATGTGAGGTGCTGAGCACAGGACAATCTGTCTGCTTTAGTCGTATGCTTCATTTGATCATGATTCCCATTGCCGAGTTCTGTTGAAACTCCAGTGATGAAATTTCTCTTGCGTTTCTTTATAAATGCCATAGGCATTACATATGCCGTTTGAAAAATAGCAAAAAATAGTCTGCGCCACAATTTCTTTAGCTTTCTGTACTGTCGTATTGTGAGCGAAGCATATGTGTCTTGCTTATTCCGCCCATTGATATGTTGCAGTCTCCTTAGGCGCTGCAACTTTATTGCCTCGATCTTGACTGCCCAAAGTAGTTGCCTCTGTGCCAGGATAATAATGAGTGCGCTTGAACTCTACTGCAAAATGACTTCTAAATGATGTACGACAAAGACAAAAATGCCCCAAGACGAGGAAAGCTCCAACTGCCATCTAACGACTGCTGTCGGAACAACAATCTGTCTCTGTACTGGACTCTGTAACTGCCGCCAGGAGAAGCAGACATATTACAAATTTATTGGCATTTGATTAAAAGAGTACTTTCAAGTACCGTCAGGATTAACATGCTTTTTTCATGAGCCAAGAAAGTTGTAGTTAACAAGTGTTCTTTAAGAATAACATTTATCAACCATTCATTTGAAAAGGCGAGGATCTTTCTCTTCTCTGTCAACCTCCGTTTTAAGAGAATATTTTCGAGTTACCTTAGCGTTAGGTCAGGGACAGCGATTTAGATTTTATGTTTAACTTTAATTTCCTCAGGTTTACTTAATTGCTGTCGTCATACAGCTTAGATTTTCCTAAAATTCGCATCAAAATTTTAATCTTATTTTGCTCTATTTACCAGAGGATGACTGATAACTTTGCTAGCAAGTTATTCTGTCATCTTCTGAATTTTCAGTGTGAAAACTTTGTATCATGCTTGATCACCATGATCGAAAGGATTTTACTCTGAACTAACTTTCAGACTAGCGCTACTTGCAGTTTATTTGAATTCTATTTTCTAGAGAATTATATAAATATTAAAATATTCTTTAACAACGAGTTATTGATTTTAATTAAGATAGGGGCGCGACGAAATGTTAAAATATTCTCTTAAAACTGGATCTTTGTTGGGGAAATGGATCGGTTCTCTCTCCTTATTTCTTATATTATTGAACGTGCATATCTATTTAGAGATCGCAAGAGAACTTGCTTTCTTCTCAACATAAAATAAGCTTTTCTACTTGTAGTCTACTTGAGAAACTTTCTTATGCACCCAGATATGCTCTAAAACGAGCTGTGCGAGTCAAATCGGCGATTGTAACCGTCGTGGAGACATGCTGATTGTCCAACACATATTAATAGACAGTATGTAGCTTTTAATCAACAAAGTGTGAAGTACTTTTACTTGGTTTTAACTTGTAGTTTTTACTAGAAGAAAATCTATATTTTAATCATTTCACATACTTGAAGGGCATTGGTGTATAGTATTTAGTTTCTTGTCTTTCTTCTGGTCTTTAACATTTTCGTGTCTTACTACCTTTTTGCTCTCGGTTCATTCATCTTATTGCTTTTACTTATATTTTAACAATGAGTACATTCAAACATTTATCTCTAGTATTCGGCACAGCTTATCGCATTCGAGAACTTTGCACCAGAAAAATCATACAAAATCCATCACAAGGAGAACTTGTGCTCCAACCTCAAGAAAAAAATCTTATGGTGAAGTCCACCGCTATCCGGAGGGGAGAGGTCTTCTCACCCCCATCAGGTGAAGGGCGAAGAAACTAACCTTCATTGCATTTTCCGTGGTGATCGTAACATGCGCCAAGAAGAATTTAATACACGTTTGTGACAGAACTGAGGTTTCTAATACATGAGCAACCATTCTTATTAATGCCGATTTAAAAATGAAGGGAATAATTACCAAAGATGTTTTGTCTAATGCAGTCTTTCGTATCAAAATTGAAAGAATAAAATCCCACAGAGACTTAAAAAATGAGGAAAAACTCTTAGTAGGAATATGCTTTGACCGAAAAAGTTACGGCTTTGATTCTGTTTAAGGAAAGAGAAAAATGGTAACTTGAAAGACAATATAAGATTATGTTCTACTTTCAGTACCAGGATTTATATTATTGGTCATGTCTATATCTGGTAGTTCATTTACTATTAAAACAAGCATATTAACTATTTTACAGAAAAACTGTTACTCTAAGGTGCAGATTAGTGTTTGCTATGAAACGATGGTTAATATAGGTTCTAAAAGTGGTGCAAAACCACTTTAGCTTTCAATTGGACGTCCTTTGCAATGATTTGTAACAGAAACGAATTGCCATAACGTCAACTAGTACAACTTTTCGACGGAAAATACTACTGGACCAAAAGCGAACCGCTGAAAAATTTGAGATTGAAACATAGAATCTAGCAGAAAGATAAGCTTGTTAAAGAGATCATAGATTGAACATTGCAAAGGAACGCATATTTTGGTCATGCAGAAAACATCCGATTGGCCCACAGCCTAAAAGACTTGAGAGTTGGAATTGCAAAGAATCCTTAAATGTTTACAGATAACTACAGAACAAAATGGTAGTGAATTAAAGATTCCTACGATCAACTTCAAAGCAGACGATAATATGGATCTGATTGACTGGCATTCAATTCCATTACCAAAATTTGAAAATAAAAGTTAATACCTCCAAGTTCTATTAGCCAATTGATCTGAATTAAATGTGGTGGGAGGGTGGTGGAACTCGATATGCAGCCACCTCCACGTGGTGAGTTCTGGGTTGTTTTCAACAGAAAACAAGCGAAGAGCTGCATGAAAAACTTATTATCTCTGGCATTTTAAAAGTTATAAAATTCATAGCTTTAAAAATTTTGAGAGATTTCTGGGCAAACTGAACAGTCAAAGTTCGTTCGTAAAAAGTTCAATTTTTTTTAATGAAATCGTGTAAAGTTTTAAAGTCGGAAGTTTTGAAAAGAACATCCTTATCTTGAATAACTTCGCTTCTTTTTTAACACGATCGCTGCAGACATGCGTCTGAGATTCGAACCATCTTAGCTAAGAAGGGGCATCTATTTAGATAGTAGGTGTGAATCGCATTTGACTCGTACGGCGATAATCATGTTTAAATGTCTCGAAAAGATAAACTCCTTTTCAGCTTTTTAAAAATTTTCCGTGTTTTAGATCTGAGGTAAAAAACTCTTTTCGGAGTTAATTGTGCCTGTCTGTACGTACATTTTAAAAACGCAACGAATTGATGAACAAAATTTACTGCGCGATCTACAAACAAAAATTAGATTTCTATGAACATTCCGAATGTATGTCTAGAGGAAGTATGTCTGTTCGTCTCTGTGCAGTTAAATACGATTTACTTAATGCTCCACAAGTTATACGAATTAAATTTGGCTTATGGGTTTATTTTACCATAATTGTATCTCTAAAAAAATTATGTACCAAATCCGTCAACGGATTTGACAGGTCTGTCGGTCAGTTTATCCGTGTGCATGTAAACGCATAACTCGCACACGCATCTAGTTGGGTAAATGATATTTACATGCGCTCATGTGACCCAAATTGTAGATGTGCATAGAAATTTGGACAAATTGGTCAAAGGGAAGACTTCCAAACTAAAAACTCGATTTTCCTCACCTTGCTATAAAGTACAAAAAGTATGCCAAAAAATGAGGGGAGAACGCTGATTGGTTATGTTGTATAGCGGTTCTCCAAAATGGTACTAAAGTTTTATCTTGAATTTCATTTTTCGAATGATTTAACCCGTGCACAAATCTGAACTGTCGCTTTCGTGCCATGTTAGTGTGATGTTTAGAAAGACATTTACAAAGATTCCTATTGGATTCAAGCCATATTAACCCCCGATCTTGGAGATAAATTTGGCGACTAAACTGAAGTTCTAGAAAATACAAGAATTGTGGCTCTCTTCATAACTAGATCTGAAGATTTTTCTAGAGAATTCCGTGCGACATCACATTTTGTAGGAAAGCTAATAAACCCGGAGGTGCTCAAACGGGGAAAAATCTCTTTGAAATCTGGTTAGCAGTGCGAGTTGGTAAGCCGTTGGACGCTAAGAGATGGGGAAAATCCTGTTTCTATTATTTAATGACTTGCTGTCTGCCTGTGTTGCTAATTTGTACAAGTTCTGTTACATGTTCTTCGAGTTTTCTGGAATATCCACAGAGTAAAGCGTCCTTTTCCATTTTGGAGCTTGTTGGATTGCTACCACCGCACACCCACTGGACGATTTTCGTAACAATATTTATGCATTAAAATCATTAGGAGCGATTCTTGCACTGAATTAAATTTGTATAATATGCAGATCTGCGTTGTATAAATGTTAATTTTTTTTATAGAAAATATTTGGATATAAGTTAAATATTTTCACATATCTAAACTTTTAAGAAAATTGCGCATAGAAACAGCATAGCTGATGCATTTCATCCAACGATATAATTTAAAATCTTATTCCATAACAACTAATTTTATTAAAAATCATTATACATAAACCATATATACATCATCAAGAAATACCAATAATCGGTCATGTTGGAATTTACCTCGATGAGCCTGTCTTTTCACATGGACAGCTCTATGCCGCACTTTCAAGGTCTAGGATTCGCAATCACGTTAAAATTTGCACAAAGACATCTGAAGTACAAAGAAAATTATTAAACAACGAAAATTACTTCACACGGAATGTTGCTTACGAAGGTTTTTTGAATAAAGAAATATTTAAACAATATGTAAATAAAAAAAATATTTCCTGTCATAAAACGTATGTTTATTTTATTTGTTTTCAATCAATGTAAAACATTTCCCTTGCATATATATCTATTTAAACACGCCAAATTTGAAGGAAAATCTCTCGAATGAACAGGCAATTTGCACCCGTCAAACCATTACGGGTGATTTTCTAGTTACTAAATAATTGTTATATAATCGCTGCGTAACAAGCAACTCGACTTATTTCAAAGAGGCAGAAAAAAAGCTTAATTTTTGCAAACAATAACGGATATTTCTGAATCCACATCTGGTAGGAACGTACTGTCTCATGCTCATATCAAATGAGATAAAACGTTTTGAAATATTTATTGGTTTTAAAAAATTCATTTTTTTTCTTCCTCTTTAAAACTAAAAAAATTGTGATGGGTGGTATTGCTTGTTAAGCGACGATATAAAAATTCAGTTTCACTGTACTTCAACTTGATCATTACTTCGTATTCCGGAAAATTATAATTTAACTGGCCAAATTATGTTACATTTCCTTAACTAGACTAAATTTTCTGCTTGTGTGGATAATGGACATATATCGTTCTTCTTATTGCAACTGGATTGTATACTAAATTAATCTAAAAGCTAATCCATATGTATTCAAGTTCTTCATGTGTTTAATTTCTTCTAAATGTTTTATGTATTCTGCAACAAGCTGTTTTAAGTACTGCGGAAAATGTATGTTATACTTGCATGCACCTCAATATTGTGAACTCTATTTTTCTATTGTCATTGTAATTGAGTATGTTTACTTAAGTGACAGATTACAAATAAAAATGCTTTGTAATTTCAGCTTTTGTTCTGTCGTTCATTTTAATGATAAAGTGTGCATGATTATTTCTTCGTGTTATAGCCTCGTGTATGACTTTTTCGAAGAGATTCGCTTTACATCTAAATTTGCAAGTCATAAAAGCCAATAAAAAATAATGAAAGCAGCTCTTTTATTAGTGCACTGAAAATCGTAATTTGTGAAAAAAGTAGAAAATAATTAATCTTGTATATAATACGTTATTATGATTAATATGTTAACTCGATTGGAATTTTTCTCGCTTTCAGTACCACATGACACCGCCGGTAAAGGAATAAATTGCTCGCCTGCTGGAAGGTTAATTCATGTGCAGGAGATACTTGTATAGAATTACATATCTATATCGTTTTTTTCTACAAAAATAAAAGCAACTAAATTAAAGCGTATCCTCCACAAAAGTCCCGGTTTTAGGACTAGAAGAAAAAAGTAGCTTCGGGATTAAAGAGTTAACAGAGTAGAACACCACCCATCAGGGTATGAAGGGTGCAAAAAGCCTCTTCATTCGAGAAATTTCCCGTCAAATTTGACGTGTTTCAGTAAATATATATGCGAGAGAAATGTTCAACATTGGTTGAAAACAAATAAAATAAACATAAGTTTTATGACAGGAAATATTTTTTAATTTACATGTTTACCAAGAGGTTTTCTGGATAAATAAATAACATTCCGTGTGAAGTATTTTTCGTTGTTTATCTATTTTATTATAATTCAATAACCATGACATTCTCAGCTTGTCAAACGTAAGTCACGAGTTAAAATTTCAAAGGAATTCTTTTTCGAAATTCTAATCAGAACAAAGCACTTGTCAAAAGTAGTCAAAAAATATTATCAAATTCATCACGATTGCAATAAATAATGAAATGCATCGTGGTGCCCAAACTATATCACGCGCATGATATACCAATGATGTAATTTACTATTTTCTATTGAAGAACAGAAATTAATTTGAAATATATGATTAATATAATTTAAAATTTCTCGTGAATTATTGATCATAGCAAGATAAAATTTATGTCCATTGAGAGCAAATTTTATTTTACTGCTTTAGAGCTATTAAATTTGAAATTAGAACGACAATTACTTTCTTAAATTTAAAATTACTGAAACTTAGGTCCTCTAACAATGAAATAATGCTGTTTAACGTCTCACAGTATTATGGTTGTGCTTGTTTTTTGTTGTTTTGTTGGCAACAGTTTTATTGTTGGGGACGTCAGAGCGTTACCGAGAGACAGATCTGGGCTATTTTATTAGTAATTTCTCACACGTGTGATAAGTCTTCAGAATTCACTAAATGGCTTCCTTAACTCAGATGATTTTTTTTATAAAAAGAGAAAAAAATGTTTAGCTATGAACTTGCCCAAAAAATCGTAAGTTTATTTCCTTTCGAATGTTTGACACTTCTTCACAATCAATAAATTTATTTTTCTTACCTTGAAAATTAAAGGCCTTTTAGGTTCGTCTCTGAATTGCTATAAAATGTATTATTGATCGATTTGGTAAAAAAAAGACATACATTGATCCAGCACGCATAGTTCAAGCAGCATATAATCGATGCACTTTCTAAGATTATTTTGGCAGATGACATCACATTTATTGGTTTTTCAATAAACTGATTTATTTATAATCTTATATTTTTTCTTGCCTCATAGCTTTCAGTTGCTATTTGTATAAAATTAAATCTGAACAAGGAGAGAAAAAAATTGTAGATCAAAATTTCTACTTTTTAAAATGCAAAAATTCAACGTGTTGGAAGAATCAGAATTATTTAAAAAACCTAGCTGTTTGCAAAATATGAGAAATAATATATATAATATTTAAAATACTATATATTTGTGAAGACATTTGTCACAAATCAATAATTTGAAATTCGATATGAAATTAAATATTTCATAAAACTCGTAGCATATAATTTTCTTTCAAATATTGTGATAAAGATGTAAATATATAAATAAGAATTTTTGTGCGTATATTTCTGAAGCAATGGATCAAAAGAAATATCATGTTAAACACAATAATCAATAGAATTCAGATATCTATAATGATAATAATCGAGTTAAATTCACATCAAAAAGCTGTATATTGTTACAACAAAAAATACACAATCAACTAATGACTTATTTTCTTTTGCGTTGCTGTCCTGGTCGACAGAGCGACAGCCATTTTATAATAGTTAACTTACTAATACACTCCAAGAGTAAGCTCGTCAGAAATAATAGTCCCTTTCCACTAGAACAGACAGAAGATATTCAAAAAAATATGGGCAATTCATTGTTCCTTAATACCCTCTGCATATATGGTTTTACAAATCATACGAAACAGAGTAAAGGAAACAAATTAAATATTTGACCATTGGAACTCCATCCATTTTTTATTAGTTCACTTATGCAAAAAATTCTTGTAAACCACTAAGTCCGAGCTTGGCAAAAATAAGATTTGCTTTTTAAAAGACTAGAGAGAAACAATTTAATGAACAATCCATTGTACATGAATACTCTCGTAAAAAAGAATATGGAGGCCTTTCTAGGAGGGTGCCATTTTTTCTTCTCTTGACCGAATCAGATCGGCAATTTTTCTAGTAAATCTCCTGATGACAATTTTACTTAATTTTTATGCAGATTCAAACGAACTTTGGAGAGAATATTTTTTGAACTAGGGGATAACAGCCTCTGTTGCTAAAAATCCCTAAACCTCGTATCTCGGAGATACAACTCAAGTCGAGTTCAAGTCATGGACACTCTCTGTTTGTTTGGATTTGCAAATCACACGAATCGGAGTGAATTAAAAAAATAAAAACACTTTTCTTGAATTTCTTATTGGTTGGAACATTCACAGACAATGTAGTCATGAGTATAATGGCTATGAAAAATTCAGAATTTAGGCGGGGAGATTGTAATATAAAGTTTTAGTTTTATGGCGGCTTCTGTCCGTGATGGCTTGACAAGGCAAGCATCGATAGATTTGCTGAAAATGCTTCGATTGACGTAGACCATGAAATGGAAAATCAAGATAAATTCTGTACTTTTCTGTCTGTTTCTTCCTCCTTTTGTATATGCCATCATGGTGATCTTTACTTATTAACTGATGATAAAACCTTCGTGTTCAATTTTAACTGCTATAGATTTGTAGTCAAAAGTACATTCATTATCTATTCAATTGTTTTTCACAAACTGGCTACATTTTATCTTCTTTATCCCACAGCAACGTATTTGGTAGCATTAATTTACAGTGCATGCTACCTTCTTAGTTGCAGATGTTTGTGAAGATTGTCTTCAGATCTGGAAAAGTGTTCCAAAATATTCACAATCAAGAAGGAGATTGAAATTTTGAAAAAGCGAGAGCGTATCATCCAAGTTCTGGAGAAAAATAGAAGAATCATTGTCTGCTGTATCTTTCGTCACGTGCTCAGCTAATTCCATAACATGTCCAGCAAATGTGAGCAGATTGCTGTTATTTTTATCAGAAAATTCGATAATAACTATCGTTCAAGTTTCATTTCTTTCTGGGTGCTCTATAGTAGCGTCAGTATCCATATTCCTTTCATCTGGTCAAATCTCAATCTAAATGGAAAAAATTTTTCTTGTCTACATGTCTCGGGACTTCAACTCTGAATACATTTACTGTGTGAACTGTATAAGAAATAATCAGAATTTTGGAACTGCTTATCCAACTTGGCACCACACAAAACATCATTCTTGTCCATGCCTCCAAAGTGTCATTGACAACTATATCAATTCACGAGATTATCTTTAATCTTATCGTATATGTGTAAAGGATAGTGTATTAACTTTTAGTTTTTGCCATTAGAAACCTTCAGGTTTCTTTTAATGCATCGATGTATCTAAATTTTGTTCCTCACATGCTTTAACATTAGTATTAAACCTCTAGTGAAATTATCTTTTTCGAACATTTATAAACATAGTGTATTCGTAATACTGTTACTCACATGCTCAAACAATGGCAATTAACTATTAAGTGAAATTATCCTTTATTGTTTATAATTAAATGTAGTGTATCTGTATATTGTTTCAAATTGTATAGTGTTTCTCTATTTTGTCTTTCATCTTTTTTCTTTAGCAATTTTCCATTAAACTTAGTTTTAGCTACTTTTCACAAGTGTTGATCTTAATGTAAATTGTCATTTAATTTCCTTTTCTCAGCAATATCCTAACGAGTCTTCTAACAATAATTAACCATGTAACTAGTTCAAATTTTTAACCACTTAGTTTTGTAAACATTTTCTGGTTTTTTGTAACACTCCTTGTTTATATTTACGTGTAAAAAAATCCATTTCACACTAAAACGGGCCTCAAATCTGTGGGAGGCCATGGGAGGCCCGCAATTATTCTCACAGCTATGTAATCGTCTGTAAATCATTTCCTGTAATTATTTCATTTCATGTTTCTTGTATAACCATTGATAAAGCCTTTTAAATAAAGTCGTTGGGGAGCGGCGTCTCCCGGTGGGTCTCTCACCCTTCGTGGGGTGGAGTTTGTATCTTCCGTCCCATGTCCATCCAACCGGCAAGATGCTGTAATGGTTTCAGGTGCATGGGGACATGGGGCGGCGTTCTACCATAATTAATGACACCAGCATTGTACAACGTATTCATCGCTATTCGCTCAGAAAGACTATCTGCTGCTACTGAACAAAGTTCTCACTTTGTCGGATTACTGTAACTTATTTACTACAGAAAGTTCACAATCCTTACAATATTAAGTGTACACTACTACTTACGTGACTTCTTTGTGCTTCTGCATTAATTTGAAGATGATTAAACCACAGAAAGAGTCTTAAATTACTTTTCAGGCATAATCAAATTCTTCGGAATGAAAGGGAGGTTCAATTACTTTAACTGGACATCATGGAAAAAATGAGTTTCGAAGATTTGAATGTGCCCGTTTTCATTGAAAAAAAACAGTGAAGCCTGTCTTTGTTTAGAGCAGAAAATGCTGATTACAAAAATTCGAACTTGGAACAAGTGAGCAAATAAAAGTATTTAACAAATCATTAAGAAATGCTTCAACATAGGGAGGAAGAATATGTCTCTGCTTAATAATACATTATTTTGTATTTAGGTTAGCTTGTAAGCCATATAGACACATGCGTATGATTCGATGCACTGTTTATAGCATTTTCAATAGTATACAAGTTAGGCAACAATTTTATGATTGTTGTTCTATTTTTTGCTGCACTTACTGTGTAAAGTTCAGGTTTCAATTATCTCTGCGAAATTCATTATACTGCATTTAATTTTTCATACTACGTTTAAAAGTAATTTATATTGCTATAAATAATAATATAGCACTACTTTCTTAAATTTTATTGACATTTAATTCTGAACAATGTCTTTTCTTTCCATTAAAATTTAATTTTAAATTTATCCAAATATACACCCTGCTTTTTGTTATATGTTTGTTTATTTATTAAAATCATAAATTGCAAATTGCTTATGTTTTTGCAACGTATTAAAGAGAAATATTTTTAAGAAATTTAATTGATATTTATGCAGGTATGACATTATGTACTTATTTATCTTCCTTTAAATTCAAGAATGATCATTGTCATTACATTTCGTTAATCCCAAATTTGTCATGCGTCACTTAAAGTAGACAGCGTCACAGATGTTAGAAGTTTGAATAATTACTAATGTAATAATACCTGATATTCGTTCCTCACCGATCCGGTGTAAACGCCCTGACCTCACCACTACCGTACCCGCGCCATAATCGTGAGACGTTAAACAGCATTGTTATTTCCCATTGTTGCACACCCAAATTTCAAGCAGTAATTTCAAATTTAAAAAAAAAGTAATTGTCGTTCTAATTTGAATGAATACCTCTAAAATAGAAATTAAATTTTACACGATAGATGCATATTAATTTATCCTTTTTGCCATACTCAATAGCTTCCAGAAATTTTAAATTATGTTAATCCTATATTTCAAAACCAATTTCCGTTTTTCAATAGAAAGTAGTAAATTGTCAGTGGTATATCATGCGCGTGATGGGTTTGGGACGCCAACAATGCATCTGGATCATTTTATTGCAACGTGGATGAGAGTAATTTGATAATATTTTAGGCAACGTTCGACAAGCAAGAGAAGTGCTATGGTTTTGATTAGATGACATCTGAGCATAGCGAAAATTGTTAACAACGAAAATATCACGCGAATGTTGTTGTTTTTACCATCAAGAGGGTATCTGAATAAAGAAAGGCGAAAATAATATGTAAATAAACAAAAATTATTTTCCTGTCCTGAAACATATGTTTATTTCAGTTCAATCAATAAAACATTTCTCTTGCATATATCTATTTACAAGTCAAATTTAATGGGAAATCTCCTCGAATGAAGAGGCAATTTGCACCAATGTACTACATTTGGTGATTTTCAAAGTTATATATATATTATGAATTTCAATCTATTAAAATTGGAAAAAGTATAGTTTTTTACCTTACTTTCTCTTGGGTGAAACATTTTTGTTTTATATTTATGCCTCCCCGAATCCAATTCATTTATCGTTAGTCATCAAGGAATTGGATTCAATTCATTTTATGCTCTCAAGATGAGGCAAAAATTACCACCCAACAATATATTTCAAAAAAAAAAATATCACCCGTTGGCAAATTTTATAAAGAACAAGCTTATTGAAAGGATATTATAAATAACGTGTCCATTACCTTCCTTATCTTCATCCCATATCTAATTTCTAAAAAACCGTTAGAGATAGGTGACGTTCCAATTGAAAAATACTTAAATTGAAAGGAAGAATTAGATTTTATGTTTTATGAGTCACTCTTTCTCAAATATTTCTAAATAAGTTGGTGAAATCTAACTTTTATACATATCCCCTGGTTCTATTTGTCATATTTATTAAAATTACTTGAGACTCTACTGTTTAAACAAAGAAGTCCCACTCTTCTATGACACAAAAAACTGAGCCGTTATGGAGCTTTGAATTTCAAGATTTTTAACCAATCAGCGGCAATCTTCATCGAGCAAGTGCTGCGCATTTACTGCTGGTGGATAGTCTTCAAGATTATTATTGAATGTTATGTAGAGTGGTCTAAGCTCGCTATATTCAAAGCTCCATAACTCAGTCTTTTATAGCCGCTGAAGTGGGGATTTTTTTCTGTTTAAAATGAGTGTCAATAATAAGATTGATGGGACTGATCTTCTATAGAAAGTTACATTTCGTAACTTTTTCAGAAAATATTTATTCAAACATATATTAGTAATTATTCCCTCTTCATTGTGCCATATTTTTTCAAAATGGGAACTATATGCGTCTATTCTAACTACGAAATTGCTTTGAAACCACGATAAGTTTGGAGACTCTGTATGTATATACAAATGCTTTCATTCAAATTTATTACTAATTTAGTTATATTAAAGTCTCGCTTTTGAAGGCAATCATAGAGGACCATTTTGACGCCCAGGCCTCCTTGCCACTGCGCCACACCAGCAGGAGGGCGTTTTGGTTCCCCACGTATAGCTTAACGCAGCGCGGATGTGTTGTCCCGGTGGTTCAATTTTTTCGGTCCGGCGCCAAAGCCGAGACCTTACCACCAGGGCCATCATCGCGGCCCCACTAAATACTTCATATGGTGTATCACCAGAAAGTTTTTTTTCAATCCAAAATTACAAGCAAAAGTTAAAATCATTTGTCGCATACCCAGGTAGAAAAAAAAAAAATGAATCAAATTCTAAAAATATTTATAGGTCTCTGAATGGCCTAAAGTTAAATCTTTTTGGTCGAAACATAGACTTCCACTCTTTATTGAAAACATAAATGGAGCAAATTCTTTATATCAAGTACGTTAATATGTTTACAGCGGTAATTAGCATGGAAAAATATTGCGGGATCAATTTTTAGCAAAATAAAGGTCTATTGTTGACGTTTCAATGTTCTTATTCTGACATTTTTTTATTGATTAAATTTCAGACTGTAAAAAAATAAATATTTTAAAACTGAAATGTGTATATATACTAGGACCAACTTATTTGAATCTATGAAATTAAGCCTATTTTATGTAAGAAATAAAATATAATAAGAATTTAAAATTAAAAAAAGAATTTTATTAAGGAAAAAGATTACAATTATTATTCAATATTCCAAAATACTATAATTTTATCGTGAGCAGAGGCTAAAATTTATTCAGAACTATTGGAATATTGTGGAAGCCTACAAGATGGAATGGCGTTTCGTTTCAACCTTGAAAGGTATTTCTTTTCTTGTCTAGCAATCTTGATCCACACAGAGAAGAAGAAGAATCAGAGGTCTTACCTCACAAACACAATGGCAACTTTCTTAACACTTACACTTCACATAGAATGCACGCCATTCAGCCAATAAAGAACTTACCAGAATACTATGGGAAAAAAACTAAACTTCATTATTTTATTGGCAGCAAAACTATGTTACAAATTTTTGATTAACCTAAAAAACAACTTTGATGTAAGTTTAATATTACCGCTCAAGTTACATGTCTCCTTATGAGGATTGACATCTAATACAAAAATCATGGTGGCGACCTTGGTATTCCGTTTTGAACGGCAAGTATCGAAGTGGCTACCTCTTTGTTGGCAAGTGGGGGCGCTGATCAACTGTATGGATTCTCCTTCTCTGTGTCTTGATCTAATAAACTCGTTGTTTGAAACCACACAAACCTGCTTAAAAAAGCTTCTGTAGCCTCCTTTACAAATCTTTCTTTCCAAGGTTGCTTGTGTGTGCGAAGGAATTTTAAATTCCCTCTATCGCTAGTTTCCTGTTTCAACGATTAACTCTGCTGGGTGAGAGTTGTTTCCGTTACTGTTGTAGACTCCAATGCATGTGTCCTCACCTCAAAATTACTCCCCTGCGGTTTGAAAACCCTCTTGTTATTAAGTCTTCGTTTCATCAGAGCTTCTTGCATCCTTTTGTTTGGCCAGGCATGTAATAGTTTTCCGTGAGTCAAAAAACAATATCTCAAAAGGAGAGTTCTGGGTATACTATGTTATTTCTGCAGGAGTTCATTGAACAATAGGCTTAAGATAATCTTCTAAGTAGCTTTAATGGAATTGTAATTATAAAAATATTGTGATGCATAAATAATTCTCTTGATGATATTTTGTATATTAAATCATAAGGGAGCATAAACTTTCATGACAAACCAGCAAGTTTTTTCAACTTGGTGATTGGAGCAAGATGCAATATATATAAATGTAAAATTGGTTCAAGCATTGTCAGCCATGTTGCACATGCGAGAGATTTTTGGTATTTTCTTCTTCGCAACTCTGGAGGAATTTGCCTGTTAGTACATCCTGACAGAGGTATTTAACTTCAGGATGTACAAAGAATAACCTACGATGTTTTAACTCCAGTCCACACAGTCTTCTGGTGGGATAAAGCTCAGATCATGACCTGTTGTTGCAGGAAGCACAGAGATTTTATGATCGTGGTACAAACATAGAATCGCACAATTGCTTAGAAAATATTCGAATTTTGAGACGAAACCTTCCTCATAATTGAATATTTAGTTTGATAGCCAAGACATTTGTTCCATTTTTTGCCAAATACCACAAATTTCGGAAAATCGGATTGCGAGATTTGCTTTATAAGGCTTTAGCTTTATCATCAGAAAGATTATTATATTTTCTGTATCCTCGGTAATGCTAAATATCTATAAAAAAAGGGAACCCTATTGTGAAACCAATAAACGGAATCCCTTATCTGGAAAAAAAATCCGAAAATCTGCATAAATAGTATTTTCGGAAACTTTGTTAATCAGACATTTTTATTTGGTATGTATGTAATAATTTATTAATATATTTAAATATGTATCACTGCTTTGTAAGTAGATTGATTTTTTCCTGTTGAACTCTTTTTTTCCGTGAGGAGAACTAATATAAAAAGGCTATCTAAGCTTCTTTCCATTAATATTTGAATACTTTATTTGAATGAAAGAGTCATGAAAACCGAAAACTTTGATGAAGCTTTATCATAATAATGTATTTGAAAATGACATATTTTTTCTCATCATTTTACTTTTTTTTCTTTCATTTGCTTTTTTGCATTCAAATGTTTTACAGTAACAATACTCAAATGAATACAAAATCAATAATTCACTGTTTTTTTTCTTTTCATGTAGTAATCACCTATCACAATCACAAATAATATGATTTTAAATTAATATTATTCATGAAAATTGTAAATTATGTTTCTTACAGTTTTATATCGATTATCATTGTATCACATACACCAAAGTTAAAATAAGATTTTCGGATGTATTTAAAAGTCAGGATGAGTATTTGTATATATTATATTTCCATAATGAAGCTGTGATTGGGAGACAAGAGATCAATATAAAATTTATTATAAACTACAAATATTTCAAAACTTTTTTTCTCCAAAAGCAGCGATAATCACGAAAATGCATCATTCATTATTATTGGCAGTCTATGTTACTGGTCTTTAACCTATGTAGAAAAAAAATATCTCTCGAATATGTGAAATGAGACATTTGCAATTCAAGTATTTTTTATTATAATAATATGTATGGAGTAATTAATGTTTTATTACCTTCAGAAAACCGTTATCGTAAAACAGCTTTAGTAGAAAAATTAATTTCTGCAGCGCTCAGCGCTACAGTCATGCTTCTCTACGACACGGAGGAAAGCAAAGTTCACTCTGATTTGTTACATATTACTCTTCAAATCATGAAACCACAGGTTCATTTGAAGAAATTAACCCAGCACTTTATAGCATTTATTATTCTTGCTATTTATTTTTTCCATTAGCCTTATTCATCTTCTTAAAATCGTAAACGATTTATTTTAGCGAGCTGTGAATTATGGCATGGCATTCTGATGGAGAATCATCAATATTTTTCTAAATTGTGTACTTTCCTTTTTTTAAACCGTTCAATGCTCATCTTTTTACCTAACTTCGCCAATATACAGCCCTGGTGTTAGTGCATATGTTGCCATCATTGTTACAAGTGTCTGGGTAACCTTTTCTTCTAGTGATATTTCACCAAGAAATTGACTGAGCCAAATAAAATAGTCGAATTTCTGCAGGCTCCTGAAATCAAATTTAAAATGGCCTACTGGAGCTTTATTCAAGACAAGGCTCTCAATGCCAACTTCTGTCATTTGCATCAAGCAATGTTGTATGCGTTTTATGATCATAGGGAATTAATATTTTATTCGTCGATTTATTTGGGAGCCTTCACAATATTTGACGCTTACGGTTTGCCTGCATTGTCGGTGACGTCCATTTTTCATAAATGCAAGGCAGATTCCGATAGATGCAAAAGATTTACACTTGCGACGCCGCAAGTACGAACGTAGAAGAGCATTCTCAGTTAGGTTTCCAGAAAATCTTGCAGTGAAAGATGATTCCTGTTCCAAGAATTGTTTTTTCTTGTCGGGCTCAGAAGATAATTTACATTATACCAAAAAACCACATTTTGGCGATCTTGGTGCCCATTTTGCAAATTTCATGGACTGCTCTTTCTGGAATTGAAAAAATCTAAAGAAACTGAAACTACAGAGGGCAAATATTAAATATTTCTATATATTGCTATGTAGCATAATAAATGCGTGTGTATTACATTGTAAATTTTGATATTTTTAATTGGATTACGGCTTCTTTTAATAGATATAAATAATTTTTTTCATGTCTTTGATGAAAAAAATGTTTAAGAAAAGTAATGAACAGCCAAATTTCTATGTTAAATGAAAGATTGAAAATTCTATAACACACCGACACATCTTCTGGTATTTTCTGGATAAATTTAGCAATAAAAAATTACTCCAATGATTCTAGAATTAAAAATTACCGAATTAACTAAACTATCTAGAATTAAACTAAATTACCTAATAGATTAATATTTGTATTATGTAGCATAATAAATGTGTGTATTGGTATGTAAATTTTATTTTTGATTTGACATATTTCTTTTGTATTTATATTGTAAATAATTTTTTTCATGTCTCTGATGGAAAATGTTTAAGAAAAGTTATGAATATTGTAAAGTTCTATGTTAAAAAATGAAAGATTAAAAGAAATTTATAAACAATGACATCTTTCAGTATTTTCTGGATAAATTTTAGCAATAAAAATTACCCGTTCAATAGATTCTTGATCCAAATCGCTAATTTCAACGCTAAAGATTTTGACATCAAAATCAGTTCAAATAATAAAAAATATTGTAAACTTACAAATGCAATCAAATGAAAAAAAAAATATTGAATATATATTTTATGCAAATTTTTTATTATTTCTTGGTCATATTGAATTCTAGCATATTTTTTTCTTTAAGTTGATTCTTCTGTTCCACCATTTTCAGGCAAGTTTCGAGTGAAATCGCTGAACAAGAGGAAATATTAAAGAAGTTCTAAACAAAGGCAGAGTTTGATTTGACTTCACTGAGAAACAAAAAATTATTATCAAAAAAATTTTTAGAGTTTCAGGAATCTTGAAGCTGATTTCAAATTGATAGGCTTCTTCTTCTGTCTCGATTCTTAGATTTTTTTGACATATTATCAATATGTATATTGTCGCATTTTAATTACGGCAATAGGTGCCAAGAAAAGTCAAATTTAGTTGATACAGCTGAAAATTTGCGAATTTGGTGAAACAACGAGGAATTGGCTAATTATACACTGGCTGCCCACCGCTTTTCCGTGGCATGGAATCTTTTGAAATTACTAAATAGTATGAATTGTACCGTTTTTTCATTAATTTTAAAATTTTAAAATTTATCTTGGTCTTTTAGTATAGCAGTAATAAGTACTCACAATCGTCCAAGAGTAATAAATTTTATTTTATCAGTAAATCGTTTAAAACTTTTTTGTTACAGATTCCTTCAAAGCTTTCTTATAATAATATGAAATTAGTTCATTACGTAATTTTAAATCTTTAATAAACATCATAATCAATGCACATTGCCACCGAATAAGCAGGTCATCAATGTATGCATAGCAAAAAAGTTATTTAGATTCAAAAATACCAAATTTATTTTTCGACATTTTGTTTTACGGCGGTAATGACTTGCAAAACTGTTCCATAACTAAAGCTCTGTTGTTTAGCTTCATTCTATGCCAAGATTAAAGAAAGTACAAAATTAACACTCCTTTTGGCGAAAAAAGACTGGATACCAGGATATCAAAGCAATGGAACAAATCTATCACATGGGAGCAATACGTAACTGAATGAAGTACATCGA
>BGPR01009000.1:0-18676 GCA_013235015.1 Araneus ventricosus | reverse complement strand
GTCTGGTATTTAAATTGTTTTAAAGAAAATTAGATATTTTTTTAACTTTAACTTCTTTTTTTGAATTTTTGAAAACATTTTTTATGTGAGTTTTCAGAGAAATTTTCTTTTGGAGTTTGATGTGTCGTGTTTTCTTGGGGTAGGGTTGTTGAAAACTACCCTTTTGTGTGTTTCTTTGTGTGGGTTGAATATTTTTTTCGTTTTTTTTAATCTGTTTTTCTAGGTGGATTTTAAAGTGCTTTTGAAATGAAAAAAAATGTTTTTATAAATCCCCTCCACGGAAATTGTACTCTTTATTTCCCCCCAGCCACACAGTATTGTGATTATTCTTTATTTTGGTTGGGTTCACATTGTAAATTGATATTTTGTAATAAAGTAATTGCTCAGAATTATTTTGAGATGTGTTTAAATCCCCCTGTTTTTGGGTGTAGTATGTGCAATAGTTTAATGCATTGTTGTGTAAGTTATTGTGTAATATGGGCTTATATTTTTATGTTTCCTAAATCCACATACCTCTTCTTGTCCCTGGAGACTTCGGGACTAACGGAATTCTCTCTCTCTCTCCCTCTCTTTCTTTTCTCTGTTTAATTATTATTATTCTCGACCGTCCCACTAAGGGGCCTTACACCCTTTCGGGTAGCCTGGGCCAGTGTGGGTTCCTTACCTTTCCTTTCTCTCTTAGTTGTGATAATTTATTACTTACACAGGTCAACACCGATTTTTCTTTTTGATATCTACTCCCATTTCATACTGAAATTGTCCATCTGTGTCCCAAATAGCACTTATCTTTATCCCATTACGTACAGTTTCTTTTATTTCAAGTACTTGCATAATACACTAATTGTCAATAAAGTATCAAAATATCATCTGTCATCATAAGTATCAAACGTGGAAAAAATACGTAACAGCAGTTTTACTGCTTTAAGTTGTAGGGTAGGCCACCCAAAAAAAATGTCACTATAACTTGCACCCAGAAAGTGGACCGGATATGAGCGGGGTTTGGGTTGGAACATCGGTTTTTCGAGTTTAAATCAATAAATATTAGTTTCAGAGAAAAAGGTTACGGTTATAGGTATGAAAAACTATAAAATCTGCTGTCGAAGATTAAGATAGCTTAACCCTCTGATTCCTAAGGCCATTGAAATAAAGGGACCTCAAAATACGGGAACAATCGAGCTCCTCTATCAAAGATAAGGGAAATTCACTTTCCCCCTCAGAAACCACAATGGCAGATGGCATTGTCCGAATTGTAAGTAAACTCCCCTCTTCCCCAAACACATCTGGGCGAGCCACTCTAACAAAGAAAGCACGCGTCGCAGGTTTGAAATCATTCACAATTAACGAAAGGGGGTGGAAATTTCAGAGTGACATTCCAGACGGGTTCGGAAGGCTATCGTCTTTTGCTTGAAGGGACGTACGGGACAGTTCCGTATTGATAGAGTTAATTAGCTCAGGAGGAAATTTTAAGAAATCGTAAATTTTGAAAATTATTATAAATTTGAGGGAAAGTTTTGCAGTTCCACTAATGAACGTGTCAGACAGGAGGGAATCTCTGGTAATTATTTCACATAATCATTTTCTTTAATTTTCGAAAAAAATCAACTTTATGGAACAAAACAGGGTCATCGAAAAATGTTTGTAAGTACGTTTCAATATATCCGAATTGGTGAAGTGAAAAAAATCCTATTCTAAAAGTGTTGTTCTAAAATTACAAATGGTATCTACATGAACGTGTTCAGAAAAATAAGATTATTAAGTGACAATTAAATTTGAAATTAAAATTTTTTCTCGACTCTTCGAAGCTATATAAATGCTCTTATGAATTTTTCCATATCAAAGTGTAATTCGGCTGGGTTATAAAAGTATATAATACTTCAATCAAAGAGACAGGCAAATTTTGTGTAAAAATAAAAGTTTGATTCATTTAGTAACCGCCATTTTATTATTACAAGTGATAAGAAATTATCAAATGAAATTATTTTGAACTTTTAAAAGACTTGCAGACGAAGGATTTAGAAACTGTTCAGTTGTAGCAATAAAACACAGCATCAACGAACGAAAAACGCATCAACCATTTTTGAGCAGGATAGTCCTTACTTATCTAAGAATGAGTTTCAATGGATTATTTCGTCTGTTATAATCTGTTTATTCACTGTGCTGTTTGTTAGCGTGATAAGTATAACTATAAACCAATGAAATACTCCGCTCAGCCTAGGCATGCGCATAGCCTGAAGAACTCGGCTGCCGTGACAATTAATGGAGCACTGTGGCCCTCGCATAATAGCCCTTTTTAAGAGCGTCTCATACGACGACCACTCAGAAAGACATACGAGAGAGGGGGTAGTTCAACCTCCACCATTGATCTATCCCACCAAGAAGCGAGACTCTGTTTACTTATACGGCAGGTTCTCATCCCCATATTTGAGGTGCCCCGTCAATTACCTCAATATCCCCTCATTAAGTGAAATTGAACGTAATAAGTGTGAGTTGTGCATTTATTTAACGATGCAAAAGAGGCGTTCTTGGACGATCAAATCTTGTTTATTACATTAATGAGCGTTTGATAAGAAAACAAAGACGCGACAAAACATTGTTTGTTTGGTTGCGTCAAGCTGGATTTTGGAATGACATGCAAAGATAAAAAAAAAAAACCTTCGAGCCCATTACAAGTTTGTAGCATTTGTGCTGCAGAATTAATGAAATGGTCAATTGGGGAAAAAATGAAGGGAGGCTGTCTTTTCCAAACAGCCGCCGATGTTACAGGCGTACGACTCCTTTACTCGCGTGACTCTTTTCCGATTTTCAAAATTATTTTTGTAACTTCTGCTGTTACCCTTTAACTGTAAAATAAGACATTAGTTATGTTTTTAACATATGTAGTTACCGAGATATAGAGGATCTCCCATACAACGTTTTGTGTGGCTTTTTGGCGTGTGAATAAAATTCCTTCCTGAGACCCCAATGGGAGGAACGTAGTCCTACGTTAAAAAGTATGTAGTTCCTTTGAGCTTCTAATGCTGTGGCGCAAATAAATACTGTTTAGGAGTATAAAATAAATCATGTATGGAGACTCTTCATTGATTTAAGCAAAAAATTTTCAAACGGTATCTTATTGCTTAGTGGTTACATTCTAGTATCAATAGCAATCATTCAATCTATCTGTGTTAAAAAGACATAACGAAAATAGTTATTCGAGAATCCAATTTAAAACGACCATCAAGGATATATATATAATTACAAATTATTTCACTGTTTTGTGCGTATTGTTAGGACAATTGGACTCCACCAAGTTTAACAACCATCAGGGATAATTTCAAATGATTTCACTATTTTGTGCATATTGTTAGGACAATTGGACTCCACCAAGTTATTTGTGTATAGATCAGTAGAGATTGGAGCCGGACAGCACGAGAATGACCTCGAGGAAATAAACTGACACCTGGTTCCAAGAGTAATTTAGAAACTGCTTTGTAGAGCCCTTTAAAGCGAGAGATGCTGTATTCACCGATCCTAAAAGGAAATATAAGTGTTGATTTTAATATTTTTGATTTAAAATTCAGAAATGACAGTAGGTCTGAAAGTAATGTTTATGATTTCTATGTCCTATGCTCTGCTTTATAAAAATCAGACAAACCATAACCATTTCTTTCCATTTAATTAAGGTTGCTGTCTCTATGATTTATTTATGTCGCACTGCGTATTTTTAAATTAAAGCATGTATTGCATAATATAGCAATGCACATTTTCTAAATTTTAAACAGCATATTTCTTGTTTAATATAAAATAGTTAAATGAACTGATTTTAAGAGAATTATTCCATTCTTTTGTTTAAAGCTCGTATACAGTATGACGATTGTTGCCACTAAATTTTCCTATTTTTTTCTTTTCCAGTTGCCAAATCTTGTCAAAAGTTTCCTATTAATTTCTTTCACAGTTGCCAAATCTTCTCAAAAGTTTCTTATTAATTTCTTTTACAGTTGCCAAATCTTCTCAAAAGTTTCCTATTAATTTCTTTTACAGTTGCCAAATCTTCTCAAAAGTTTCCTATTAATTTCTTTTACAGTTGCCAAATCTCAAAAGTTTCCTATTAATTTCTTTCCCAGTTGCCAAATCTTGTCAAAAGTTTCCTATTAATTTCTTTTACAGTTGCCAAATCTGTTGCCAAATATAAAAGAAAATAAAGTAAAATAATACTGTTCTTTGATATAACATCGAAATCCACTTTCGAGTGATTACCCGTTAACAGGAAATAAACGAAAAGCGTGTCAAAAGTCTTTCAATCACGTGCCCACACCGCTACAAAAGTAAAAGGCCTTATATTAGAAAAAGATTTTTTTGAAAAAACTGAATCCCTTTTCTTATCGTGTTGACAAATAGACTTTTCGAAGGACAAAGCCATGGGCTTCATGCAGTGGCGACTCGACCAAAAGAAATGCATAGCTGCAATCTCCCCTGAAATTATTTTAAAATATTGTATTTTTGTTTTCATTATAATTGGCTTACTTTTCCACTTTGAGAATTCGGTGATCAACGAAAATGGAAAAAAAGTAATAAAAATGTAAAAGGTAGACGGAAAATCAATCAAGAATTAAGAGAGAGACAGACCAGAGCTGCAGAAAATTTTGCCCCTCCTGAGAATCCGAAACTAACGCAATGATCAACGCGAAGCGGGAGAACGCAACCCTTTCTCTGCTTAAAATTGCATTCATTTGAGCTGCATTTCTCCCATCTCACGATCGGCACGACTTCCTCATTTGGTTTCTTTTCGCTTTTACTCAGTAGTTAAGTATTTTTATTAAATTCAATTCTGGAGGAGGAGTAATTTTTTGCTTCTTTACGTTTTTTGAGTGCTGATTACGAATCTGAGGTTTGTCATCAATAAATTTTCTTGGAAGTTTAGTTATAGACAGAAAACATGAAAAAAGAATTTCCCCAAGCTTTTTGGCTTATAACTCAAAAACTATCAGTTTTTAGTATATCATTATTATATACCAAAATAGTCAGCATAAAATTAACTACTACTTAGGTCTATACAACTTTCGTATCACTGCTTGTTACTGAGCTGACAAGCCGCTGCTAGCTTCATGTTATTTGTTGTTTTCCTGGATATGATAGGAGACTTAAAAATATAAAAGGCACTGCTTTGTGCCTTAAACAAGTCATTCCTTAAATAGAAAAGCGTGACTGAAGACGAAATGATAAAAGTGGGATACTCCGCCATTTTCCTGTCATATCCAATGCGGTTCGAAATCAAGAACTAATCTTACACTATTTTATGAAGCGCCAAATTGTGATAATAGCGTTCTTCACTCAAGTACTAAAAAATCACCCGTCATGGTATGACGGGTTCAAATTGCCTCTTCATTCGAGAGATTTCCCGTCAAATTTGACGTGTTTAATTAGATATATATGCGAGAGAAATGTTTAATATTGATTGAAATCAAATAAAATAATTTTTTCTTTCATGACAGGAAATATTTTTTTATTTACATATTATTTACGTAATTCTTTATTCAAAAAACCTCTTGGTAACAACATTCCTTGAGAAATATTTTTCGATGTTTAACAATTTTATTATATTTCAATAACCATGAAATTCTCAGCTTGCCAAACGTAAGTCAAAAGTTAAAATTTTAAAGAGATTCTTTTTCGAAATTTTAATCAATCTGCTTGTCAAACGTTGCCAAAAAATATTATCAAATAATATCATCACGATTGCAATAAACAATCAGATGCATCGTGGCGTCCAATCTCTATCAAGAAGCATGATATACCACTGACGTAATTTATTACTTTCTATTAAAAAACGGAAATTAATTTTAAATATATGAATAATTATATTAAATTAATTTTTTTCAAAGAATGAAATTACTCTTATGCTTTTAAGTCAGCAGTTTTATAGAAATAAACATATAAGGAGCGGATCGCACGAATAAGATATGATGTAACAAGATATTTAAATATTAATTCCAGAAAACCAAACAAATTTATATAAATTATCTTTTAAATATGAATTTTTATATCTTCATTGAATTTTACAGGAATTAATTTTATCGCAAAGGAAACGAAATTCATGCAATTATGGCACCTGAAAAACGCCTTTTGTATCGATATCTAGAGTTTTCTATAGATTATGTCCTATTTTTCGATAAGATTGCAAAATATGATCTATTATTGATTATCATTTGGGTGATTGTTATTATGTTTTTTTTTATTATTTTTCATGGATCGGGAAAATCTGAATCAATGACGCAGAAAGTAAGTTCCTAAAAGTGCTATTGAATAAAGCAGATTAGTTTTCTTCTCGGATATTTTGTCGAGGATATTGATTAGGACACGACAGTGCATTTTTACATGGATTACCAAAAGCATAGATAAACAGAAAAAAATCAATATATCATAAATTTAGTTTTTTCTTGGACATCATAATAGTTGTGAGAAAAGAATAAATTTCAAAATGTAACAATAAACTTTTTGAATACAAAAACAAAATTTACCTAGGAAATGTCTGATTTCCTTTTGTGTCTCTGTTTTGTGTCTCGAGTTGAAATTGATGCAGATCGGATCCGCCCTATTTGTGATGTCACCTATGAACCAATAGCGAGCAGCCTGTTGGAGTACTGAAAGATGATGTTTACTTCTATTCATTCTCTTCATTTTTGTATCATCTTACCGCTAGTGTGTTTAATGATGTTAAGATTTAATTCAGGATTTTAATTTAGTTGTTGTTCTATTAAATTTGTTATAAAATAGTATTTCTTTGACTGTGTCACTAGCTATGTGTTTCTCACAATGGAGTACTTCTGACATGTGGAATACAGGCATAATAGGTTATGAAGCTGAGAAGTAAAGTATTGTACACGTCAATATGAAGCACTTAAGCGCCAATCGCTCTACGTACCTTATACCTCGGCGACTAGACTAGTAAACCCCGCCTCTACACATATAAGTTAACTTGGCCTCCACGTAGGCCTAGAAGTTACACTACTAACCAACGAGTCATCGATTAAAGTTCAGTCGTTGAAAACACGCCTGTAGTCATAAAGGACCATTTTAGCATCAGAAATATAAGACACTGCATTTATTAGACAAGAAAGGATTTTTAAATATGGAAGATCTTATGATTAAAATCTTTTGGTGGTTTGGATTTGCAAACCACCCAAATGGAAGAAATGACAAGTGTAAAATAAGTCTTCTGCTTCAGTTCCTTTTAGTGACAACATTCATCGACAATACAATCATGAACTTAATGATTTTTAATGATCCAATGTTTACCTGGAAGCTTGTAGTACAATATATCCTCTTCTTGTCAGTTAGTGTGGTAATTGTTTTCGTGATGGCTCGAAAGAAACAAGAGCTTACAAATTTGTTAAAACTGCTTCAGATGATGTGTCCCGAAGACTTGATGAACAAGACGAAGGCTGCAATCTACTGCATTTTTGTCCTCCCTTTCGTATACGCATTCTCAATGCTCACCACTCATGAAGTGCAGGGGCAAGAATACGTGTCTAAATATCTCTCGTATGGATTTGAAATCGAAAATAAAATCTTGAAGTATTTAGTTGGCTTCTACAAATTATTTACATTTTATCTTCTGCATCCTACATTAGCGAATTTGATAACAGTTGTCTACAGTACATCTTGTTGTCTTTGTTGTAGATTTCTAAACATATTGACTTCAGAATTAGAAATGATTTCGCCGGATAGATTCACATTGAAGGCAGAGATGGAAATATTGAAAAAGCGACATCATATCTTTGATATGCTGGAGATTATAGAAACAAGTTTGTCAACTGCCTCTTTCCTCACGTGCACAGCAAACTTTCTAGCATGTTTATCAAATCTGAGTCAATTGCTGATGTATTTACCAGGAAACAAGACATTAACCATACTTGGAGTCTCTTTCATTTCTGGAAGCGCTGTAGTGTCGACGGCATCCATATTCTTGAATGCCGGTCAAATACCGATCGAAATGGAAAAGTTTTCGCGTCTCATGCGACGTCGCATTCAACAACGATCGTTTCTGGGATTGGATTCATTAAAAGTTCGATCCGAAAGATCAGTGGTAGATGAACAAGTTGTCGTATTATCTGGATGCGATCTAATTTACTACAGAAAAAGCACGCTTCTCTCACTGTTGGGAACTATCCTGACTTACGGACTTCTCATTCTTAGTATCGAATTTCAAACCACTTTTTCGAAGCGAACTGTAACTTAGAGCTATTTTCTTTTGTGTTGTCCCAATAACCATGAAGTTAACCTCATTGCATTAGAACTGCGTTTTTCAGGATTTATCAAGCTGAAAATATCATCACGCTACTTTTGTATCATAATGTTTCTTCAAGATGCATAAAATCTTTTTACTGTTTGAATAACAGATCTAAACTTTATGAATTTGCAAAATATGGAAAGGATTGCATCATGATTTTTACCAAATACATGAGATGATAAAATGATACTTATTTGAAAGTAGTATAAACGCTGGGGATCAAACTTTGGTATTCTCTCGAAATATACTGCACCGTTATGAAACAGTTATAGCTTGAACCGACGACTAGGACAAGTCTCGCATGCTCTGTGCGCAAACAGGTCAAATAGTACTGAAGTTCTATTTGACATCAATGCCCAATATTGCGATTTAGGTTCGATAGTTTAGCTAATTTTCTGTTTCCAGTTTCTACGAAATCTGCCATTTCCAATAAAGAATCCGGAGACACTTCTCAACTAGGAAATAAACAGATAAGTCCACCAAATCTACATATAATGCAATATCTGACTTCAAACACTAATGGAGCTAAATTTGCTATTAAGTGTAACTCACTAGCAGTTAATTGAAAGCATTTATATTTTCCTCTACATAAAACTCATTTTTATTTTAACAGGAGTTTCTAAAAATAGTCAGTAAATCAGCAATTTTATGGACAATAATAATAATTTTTAAATTTTAGTCGTAACGACATTGAGAAAAAAATATCGTCTTCAGGTAACAGAGAAAAAGAATATTTAATTAAATGGGATTTGTTCTATCACCAAAAAACTTTCAAATCAACCTCATTGATAATGTCTGCCTTTAATTTTTGCATTAACCATGGCTATCGTCCTACACAGGATGGCATCAATTCACTCTTAAACGGTTATCAGAAAGTCTGTGTAGCTTTAAAGAGACATTATTAAATTTTAAAATGCCAGGTTATAATGATGCGGGAAAGATGCGGACGCACAGTTAGTTCATTATTTTAGAATGTAAATAATTATCCTATCACATTACTTGCTGGTCACACTAATTTACAAGCTGCTTCTGTGGAGTTTCATATCAAGACCATGGAAACTCTCTGTTTGTATATATTCCTAAAAACTTTAACTGATCAATAAAAACTTAATGCTCTAATTTATCAGGTTCCTACGCCCCTTATTTGGCAAGGAGGCTTAAGTAGCAACAGTGATTTATGAGGATATGACTACACAAATTCTAGCAAACGACATATTGAACAGTTTGACTTTCTTTGCTAAATAACGAAAAAGTAGTGCATTTCTACTAACCGACTCTTACATTTCACGCCTTAAATCTGCCCATTTGCTCCCCTATAGTACCACCGTTCTGAAATTTTGCAGTTGAAAGTGATCTTCATAATACTGATGTCTTTACTCTTCATCTGTCATGGTAATAATTCTAGGATTACAAAATGCCTTTCTACCTACAAACTCCAAGAAAGTAGGTGGCCTGGTGTTCCAGTGCGGCGAAAAGATGTCATATTGACTCGTCTCCGTATTGGACACACGCGGTTTACTCACAAGCACTTGCCTTTTGCTGAGACCGCACCTATATGCACTTCATGCCAAGCACCTTACTCAGTTCTTCATATTTTAATTGAATGTCCAGTTTTCACCTTTCAGCGTCAGTCATTTTTTAATGCAACACTTTCATCGCTTAAAGACGTAATGGGAGAGAATCCTCATCCTAGGGTCTTTTCTTTCCTACAATCGATTGGGTTTTTAAACCACGTTTGATTGCTTTGTACTTCAGTGTTACTATTCTTTCCTTTTAACCCTTTTTTCATCTGAAACAAATATTTTAGCACCATAATCATGATTTTATATCCCACCATATGCTGTACTTTCACCGTACGTTTGGCGCAGCATGGCCAAATTTGGCTCTTGCGCCAATAAATCCCAAACCAACCAACCAAGGGAAAGAAGGTAATTTGGGCCCTAAATTAACAATAATCATTGAGGAAATAGTTGATAGCATTAGCAACTGTGTCACAGAAGTCACAAAAATAATATAATGTAATTCATAATCTTTTCCCAAGAAAGAAAAGTTCTTTCCGCCCACTTCAAGATCGCAAACCATTGGTGGAATAATTCCTGCCGCCTTTGAATCATTAGCATTTTTTTGAGTAAAACGTGTAATAAATTCTATGTTAATTTTTTTTTTATCAAAATCCTTTTTCTGTCAATAAATAAACAGGAAAAATTAACGTAGCAGAAATAAACTGTAAAAAATATATTCAAAATTTGAAAATAATATTCAAAATCAAAATCCTTAAACTTATTTTGCAAATTGATTAATAATATATATGTATATACTTTCTAGGATACGAAGTTTAGAATATAAGGTAATAATTGATAAATTAAAACTTGTAGAGGGACGAGACTCATGTTTATATGAATGCCGCTGTGAAAGAATTAATTCAATTTCAGGAATCATTTTTATTATATGGCTAAGTTCCACGACACAGTACATTATAAGGTACAAGACGCAAGACAGAGAACAAGAACACAAGAAAAGTACACAGAAAAAGTAGAGAGAGAGAGGCATCATGGGAAAACCCCGGATGGCTCTAGTAGCGCCCCCTACCACAAAAAGGAGAACTGTGAATTGTAACAGCTACAAACTCAGGATTTTGATGAATATTCCCTCGTTCCCCGAGTCCGAAAAAAGCGGTTTTTGAATTGTGTCTGTCTATGAACAGAATAACTAATCAAAGGGAAAAGGCAATCGATTAAATTTGGTATGTTGTCTTTATTCCAAAATTGAAGATTTAACTTAAATTTTAGACCCAATCTGTTAATTGAAATCTGTTGTTTATCTGCCTGTCCATTCGCGTGAATGTGAAAACAATAACTCGAATTTACGAAAGGCAAGAAAAAATCAAATTAAATATGTAGTTTATAATTAGAATTTTAAATGTACTACATATCATTTCGGACGAAATCTGTCAACGTCTGATTGTGTGTTGCACTGTATGTTCATATAGATCACAGGCAAAAAACCAAATATGCAATTACTTAGTCTTTTCACCATTATTGTAGATCTATCAAATTTATGGTCCGATCAGTCAAAAGAAAGGCATCCGAAATATACACTCGGCGTCTTTTATTGTACTACGAAAACCAAAAAGAGTATAATTTTGTGTTAACATACGAGAAATTGTAGGAGAAAACTCTCGCGCCGTTATCAAGACTAATTATTTTTCAATGAAACGTCACAGCAAAAATGATTTCTGTATGTTTCCATGACTAATTCTACGGAGCATACTAGAAAAGAAAAGTTTATTAAAAGGGAAAAGAGATAAGGTTGCATGTACAGAAAAACTTCTGCAGTAGTCTTTTTTATTCTATATCATCTTCTATCCGTTATATTCTTTGTCTTAAGGTAGCATACAAATATTGATTTCATGATTATCCTTTGCCTTTCTGAAAGTTTCAATAAATACAAGATTTCAAATATAGAAATTATATTTATTATCGTTTATTTTTTTGCAACTTCGAAATCAGAAAATAGTCGACTTCTATTCTGCCCCTAAACATTGTCAGTCATGAAGAATAAAGAGCGCGAAAGCCTGCAATCGATATTTAGCTCGATTGCAAGATAACGCTTTAAATATTCTGGAAAATTGGTAAATCAATAGATATTCAATTCCAGAACTCAAGTGTGATGTCGCAAATAATACGCTCTCTCAAACTTTTTATGAGCTTCTATTTTACTCTCGATAAATGATTTTAAGCCTTTAATTCTATTCATTGCATTTTCTAGTCAAATAAAAAAAAATATCACGCTTTATGCTTTCATTCTTTCTACATAAATAAAATTAATTTGTTTTTTTACTTTTCAAAAAGTAAGTCTTTTCATTATCTGTGATTTACCTGAAATTTTCATTCAACATTCAAATCAACAATGACGATCTCATCTTTGCATTCACATAATCGAAGGACATTTTCAAAAGATGAATAGAATTTTTACATGTCACAAAATTATACATCATCGGGTTTTTTTAACGACGAACTATAAACTTTGCTAATATTTTTCTTTTAAACTATCGAATTATCCAATTCGTATTTTAAATTTCTTACAGTAATAGTTAACGAGTGGTAAAAGTAATGTTAGGAAAAACTACAATGCTCCAAAGTATTTAAAATAATTTTTAAACTTCAAAATATCAAAAATACTGCTCCTTTCATATGTCTACGAACGAGAAAAATATTAACTCCTTCGACGCTATTGATTTGGCAAAATTATCTTGAGTTTTATTTAGTACTATTAAGAAATGAACCTCATATTAAGTTGTGATTAATAACTCAGTCTCATTGCATAGGTTTGAAACAGTATTAAATATTAAAACAGCTAGCAAAATTACCCTCGAACTTCAGTCGATCTTCCGTTAGTTTTTATTTGCTATTTTTATGCAATGCTTGAGAACACTTCCGAATATTATTTCAATAAAACGAATTTCTATTTTTAATCAACGATAAAGAAATCAGAGCCCACCAAATTGTATGAAATAATTTAGACAGGAACTTAAGTTTAAGGAGTGTTAGGGTTTTTCTTAAGGTTGAGGGTCATCACTGATAATTTTAAGCGTGACAGAATTGCAGAATGATTTTTAAAAAAACATAAGAAAATCGCATTTCGGGTCCGCGCCGTAGACTTTTAGTGAAAACGTTGGGTTAAAATCTTAAAACAAGTGTTTCGTATTAATATGTAATTTAATTATCAATCTCTTTAATACAATATTTTCAGAGATTAGTATAATGGTTACAGAATAGATAAATCACAAGCTACCACAGACCCTTGCTACATGCGATAAACTTGTGATTTATCTAATCTGTAACCATTACACTACTCTGTGTAAATATTGTATTAAAGAGATTGATAATTAAATTACATATCAATACGAAATACTTGTTTCGTGATTTTAACCCGTCGTTTTCAGGATAAATCCACGGCGCGGATCCGGACTGCGCCTTTCTTATGTTTTATTTAGAGTAGCTTTTGATTGCGCCATTCCTTGACAGTATATAGAACTATATTTCGCGTATGTGCAGTAAAACATTATTTATTACAAATGCTCATATTGCCCGTAATATTCAAATTTTTCAATTCAAATTTTAAAACAATGTTTCTTTAAGGTACTGTCAAGTATTCTGTAAGTTTTGTACAATTCGAATGAAAACTCTGCATGTTATAAACAAAAAAAAATTTGGAGTTTGAAATTTTCAGTTTAATACAGATTTTTACTTATATTCTGATAAATATTCTTATTGTCTCACTTTGGGTCCTAGTAATACTCCTCAATTTCTTTAAATTGACACCAGAATCAACCTCCTAGCTAAACGCGTTTCCACTCTTTAACTTTACATAAAGTTAATTCATAACAATCACGCGCATGCACCTACGCTGGTACGATGACGTCAAAGGCAAAACAAACACTATGCGACAAACTCTTACAGATAGGATCTGTCCGTTTTGGGGGCCATCCATTCTTTTCGCATTATTAGTCTCGTAGTTATAAATAATTCAAATCTGACGGTATTTTGTCACACAAGAAAGTTTGACTGACTATCACAGTAACGAGCGTAAAGACATTTTCACGTCAAAATATTTTGCTAATATATGAGGCGACAATAGTGACCATACCTTTGAGAGAATGAAATTTTGGATACAAGTGTTAACAGGTATGCGCTCAAGAATGATGTGGAGAAACAAACTATTTCCTGCCTTCACACACAATGAACACACGTGGAAAATTTTTGAAACGCAATAAATGTCGCTTTTCCGTCCTAATTGGTTTTCACCTTTTTCTTAGTCTGTGCCTAGTGCTAGCTTTCTCCGTGCTGCCGGTGACATTTATAGTCTTCGCGATGAGGATTTCAGCCAACAAAGAAAGGAAATGTGAACATGTGAAATTTTCGCAATTGTGCGAATGTAACCATAACTGTGAGAGTTGAGTTTTTATTTTTCATATCATTCTTGATGCGTGATGACTAAGTCTCTGGCCAAAACTGAGCACTCATTTATCAGGAAATGGGTAGCAAAGAATGGCATTCGAAACAGCTTCGATACACTGCATCACTGGCGATAATCTTGTATTTGCGACTTTTTGTCACATAACCGATCACTGTATCGTTAAGTCGCCAAAACAAAATATCGACAATGGGGTCCTATATTGAAGGTGTTGAAAAAATCGCCAAAACAAAATATCGACGATGGGGTCCTATATTGGAGCTGTTGAAAAAAGTCGCCAAAACAAAATTATCGCCAGTGATTCCGCATATCAAAGCTGTACCTAGATTTCACCCAGACTTCAAACAAGGATTCTGAAATAAGGCAAGTGAAATTTCATGTTGTAGCACCATTCACGTCAATGAATTTCAAAATTGAAAGCCTAAATGAAATTAATTTAATCAAACACATTTTATCGGAGATCACGACTACACTAAACGAGCACAATGGAGAATTTTGGATGGATTCAAGCAATCGCACACGTGGACGACGTAAAAGTCCTTTCTGTCGGCTGGTTTCAGATACTTACAGTGGGGCAATCACCAATCGAGAGGTTGCACCCGAACATCCCGGCAGACCCTTGTACATGCTGGAGGTCCTGGATCAGAATCTCGAAACCCTTCCTGAGGCCACTTGTAAGTGGCTGTTCCATGACAACAGGTGCCGCGAAGGGTGTGGTGGCCGATCGGTGATCCATGACAGTAACAAGATTTCGGAACATGAAGTGCGGGTGTAGTGTACGCACAATCGCAGGTTTTATGCCTCGATTTTGGATCAGTCGGATGACAGAATCTGCACGGGCCAGCTGCTGCTTTACAATCCATTTTCAAATATGAGAATTCTATGGAAAAGGACAATATACCTTTTAAAAATTAAGTTTTCTTTTTAGTCAAATAAATTCTGATGATTTTCATTAATAATATAAAGTCACATTTAAGTTTGGGAACAGCTGGTAAGAAATTTTCGGATTGAAATCGTTGCCATTTCATTGCACTTTCTTCAACCCTCTGATTACCGAATTTTTTAAAATCACTATTTAAATGTATTATTTGCAAACGTGTTCAAATACCGTTCAACCAATCGAATTGTTAGTTATATGGAAACTTTCATTATTATAATATGATTCAATGCTAGAATAGAACTAAGTAAACGCAATGGCATGCGAGAATCGCAGGATGCAGCTGAAAATAGACTTACTTTCTACCCTCGGAAATCGCAGGATAAACAGTAAGAGGGATAAGGAAAGTTTATTCTTCTGGTGATTATTACATTAAAAATTGAATCTTAAACTTTGGGTTTACTTCCTTCCTTAGGAAATTAATTGGATTTGAATTATGAACTTATGTGTCTTTATGGCATCTTTAGTTTTTCTAATATCCATTCAGATATTAACTTCCATCTCTTGAATATTTGCGTTCGGACTCACCAAATCTTCGTGCAGCGGTTTTTTCCGTTAAACGCACATCGTGCATTTTCGGCCAAATTGTCACATTTTGGCTCGCGATATTTGCGCATTAGCAATCGTTAGGAAAGAAGCCGAAGCAAACTGGCGATGAAACACTCCAGAAAATGCGCCAAGATAATTTTTAAAAGGCACCAAGTGGTGTACGTATAACTGAAAAGAACGGAACAGCTTTGATATACGACTTCACTGGCGATATTTCGTTATTTCGGCGACTTTTTTGCTGAGCAAACAAACATGGCGACTCTTTTGTTGAACATTTTATTGTTCTCTTGCGTACGCGTTCTAGGCAAATTTTTTTTAACTTGAAGAAACATCAGCGGCGGGAACCTCGTAGCTTCGCTTTTTTATTGAGTGTTACGAATCTAGGTGTTTTTAAAAAAATACCCCAAAACAAGAATTTCCTTACCTTAAACTTAACTTTCAACAGAAAGTCAACGAAATATCGCCAGTGATGCCTGTATACCAAAGCTGTACCAAAAGTACATTTAATATATATGTATTAACGGGTATGCATCATATATCTCGCGTTATCTTACTAAAAGTCAAATCTATTCAAAATATCAAATCTATCTAAAAAGCATTCCATATTGGAATGCTTTTTTGAAAAACTATTTTCTTCCTCATTATCGCAAAATTATTCTATTAAAGACCTAGCGAGCGACAGCTAAATGTTTGGGGAATGACGTCTGTCCTGATGTTGTTTCCACAACAGAATCTCAGAAATGAAGGACAATTAGCAGACTCAGAAACACGGTACAGCAGCAAAAACTTAAATTTTTATAAGGGATAACTAGTCAAATTATTAATATTATTTCTGTTAATTCTTATTACTAAATTAATATTGGAACAGAAAGAAACGAAAAAAATCATGTGAGGCTCTTATCTATGAAAGTACAAATAAATACTGTAATAGCTTAATAACTGTATGTAGTGCTAAAAGTCATTTCATTCTAAAAATAGAGTGCCTCTATTATGCTGTTAGACTTAAGACCACATTACGGTCTAGTCGCCAAGTCCGCAAAACATTCGCCAACTTTTAAGATGGCCTTCCAACCCTGTTAAATCTTATAACGAAAAACATCAAATTGGTCGCCGTAAGGTATTTTTAAGTCAAAACAAGTTGATTTTAATGTAGAAATCTAGAGTTTGGTACACACTCTTAAAACGGCGCCAAATTGCCAAGGCAGGACACTGACCTCTGCACTTCATTGGCGCTAAGTCGACAAAGCTAATGCAAGTAATTCCTCCATTCGCTTTGGAGACTTGGCGCCATTTTAAGAGTGTGTACCAAATTCTAGATTTCAACCGGCTTTGATTAAATTTTGTCGGAGAGAATGAACTGCTGCAAGTTTGGCCAAATTATATTATTATTTTGGGACATTTACTGCAGCATAGTTAATTTCGACAGTTTTGACTAACATGCTGTTAGTGAAATAGAGTTTCATGATTCTAATATTTTAGCCATAAAGTAATTATTAATTTTTTTTAAAAATTAGAAAATTATAAAAGATGAAGCTTTAGTAAAAACAGGTAAAATTTAGCTTTGAAAATATTTAATAATGATCAATTTAATCCATTAAGTAGCATGGAAGAAAATTATTTACCTTTCAAAAGAAGGTCATACACTGCCTAAAAAACGTTGATTACAAGCAATAACGAAAATAAAATGAATAAAATTTAATTCTGTATTTAAAATGTTAATAAAAATGTAATTCTAACGCATTTAAGTAATTTCACTACCACAATCTTTTCAAATAATTTCGGCTCTGTAGGTTAAAAAAATATTGAATTGTAAGCTTGTAAATGTATGTTTTGTTTACTGGTCGCGTGAACTTTTGCAGTTAACTGTAAATTTTTCGAAAAAATTTTGTAGTGATATAAATTAATGTTTGCTTTTAACACACTTTAACTCATTTTTTAGTAAAATTTACGCTTTTGGGTGACTGAACGAATATTTTTTATACAACAGCAGCCAAACACTGTAAACATTATTTCTCAATTTATCGCAAAATTAACATTTCTGTAGACGCTTTTAATATTTAATTATCAAAAGTCCTCAGGAGTTGCTGAAACGTTCAGCATCAGTAAAAAATATCATTTTAAAACATCTAGTGGTATTAATATCACACAGAGAACTGTAAATGAAACATTTTCGCTTTGATGAATTTTCCTTTCAATTTTCATATGTATATCGCCAAATGCGCGGAATAATAGGTTTCCTTTCTGCAAGTTTCCTTTACAAGATTAGAAAAGATTTTATTTTAATTTAAAAAAAAGAATTGAACAGTGCAAGATAACATTTGTTTCAAAGAAGCCCGTTCTTCGAAGGAATCCTCCAGTGGATCCTGAAACTTCTCAGTCAAAACTCACTTGATATGGTTGTGGCACACCTGGTGTCACAAACCCAAAATATCTTATCTGTTCTCCTACAAAGAACAGAAGCGAATTCAGTGCTTTGTCAGTTTTCAAATCTTCTACTCTGATTGCTTTCTTGCCTATCAGAATCAACCAAGTTAAAGGAATCGGCTGTGCTGATTCCGGAGCTACACACTCTATTGCTGGATAAGGTCGGTACAAAATCCTTCAGAAACAAGGCATGAAATTCATCAAAGAGTCAATCAGTATGACTTTTTCTGATGGGCATTCTTCTAATTCTCAAGTTCTCACTATCCAGGTGATTGTTAAGATAAAGAACAGAGTTGTATGAACTAAATTTATAACCCTACCTGAATCCTAACAGAACATTATAAGGTCTTGATTTTTTTCAGGATGCAGGCGTTTTTCTTGATCATAAGAACAGCAAATGGTATATTTTTCCGATAACCCTTCTTTATAAATATAAGGTTACATAGTTTATTTCTATCCTCAAGAGCGAATAAAATAGCTGACTTCTGCAATAAACTTTTCACGTCAAATCTATAAATTGA
>BGPR01008999.1:1261-55219 GCA_013235015.1 Araneus ventricosus | reverse complement strand
CGAGAAAATCAAATATCCCACTTCCGACACCAAATGTTACACAAATTGTCCAGTGTGTGTGCAGTTCAATAAACAGGATAAAAAAATAAAGTTCTTTATTTTTACCCAAAATTCTAGGAAAACAAACATAGCACACGTAGCAAACCGACAGAGATTACGAATTAATCTCAATTACAGCACTTTAAGTAGCGCTCAATATATCTCAGTTCACCAGCTTGCTTGCTGATCAAACTCCAATCAACTACTATTGGTTTGAGATCTTGCTTTTATATCTTCTCAACAGGAAGTGAAGTAATCTCTAGAAAGTTCATAAAGTGACTGGATCCCAGTAGAGATAGGACCACAGTTCAGGATTTTTCTAGAAGATTCTTCTTGTCGCCAAAGTCGCCAACCTTTCGCCAAGTCGTAAAATGGTCGACAAGATTAACATGTCAAAGACAGAACTTTACAACTTCGTAACGATATAAATACTTGTACATCTATCTATTGATAATTAAATCTTGACAAAAAGAGATACGGATAAGAAAATGAAAGGTATTATTAAAAGTCGCTATTCATCATTACAATTATTCTTTCTTCTAATAAAAAATTCTTCTCCAAATTTTGTATCTACTGATTAAAAAATATTTAATTCTTTGAAACAAGTGACTAATCTATATTTATATCAATTATTTCAAAATAAAAATATTATTTATCTACCAACAATTTTAAAATGACCGTTGAAGTTACTACTATGAACTACTACTACGATCTACTACTATCTATCTACTCTACTTATTTTACGAAGATTAGATCGATAGATACAAATGCAGATAATAAATGGTCCCTCAAAAAATGGGCTTTTACAGTGCATTAGCAATCGCTTGTGCAAATTTTGCTGTTTTTTATAATTATTTCAAAAATTATTACTGATATGCACACAACTTCTTAGTATCTCAGCATTACTCGCATGTGAAAATTTTACTATGTTACAATTCACTTTTTTTCTCAGTCATGCTTAAAAATTTGAATATATATATATTTCAGAGTAGGACTGCGTTCCTCCCATTGGGGTATGAGGAAGTAATTTGATTCACACACCAAAATGCCACAAAAACCGTTGTATGGGAGATCTTCTATATCTCTTTAACTACATGCGTTAAAAACATAACTAATGTCTTTGTTTAGAGATAAAGAGTAACAACAGAAGTCACAAAAGAAATATTCTTCGAACCTTTTTTATTTTTCCTTATTTGCAGATTTGAGCATCACAATATACATAATCGCAGATAAGAACACGCAATCTGTTTTGGTCTTAATTTTATAAAGCAATGAAAAACCTTATTATTTATATATGAGGATTGCAGACTTCTAACTAACCTTAACATACACAAAAATTAATCTACCATCGCCTCCCGGCTTGCCGAAAAGAATTTATTCAAAACTTATAATTTTTAACATTAATTAAAGTGTGAAACTTTTGCTGATTTGGTTTTTTTCTCCGACTGTTATTGAAAAGCAATTAAATGATGATGATTACTTATACAAGCTTAAAGAAAAATTATTCCTGTAAGCAAACTAGAATCATTTGCCTCCGTTTGAATTTTCAGTTGCGTATAATATACTGTTTTAAATAGAAACTCACCTACGCACTTTCCATTCTTTTCATAAAATCCAGGTTTGCAAAGGCATACTTTAACTTTTCCAAAGAAGGTAAGTCGGAATATGCAGTTTGAATCTGGGCCACAATTACAAGCTGAAAGTACAAATAAATTTTCAATAATGTAATTTAAGGAATGCATGCCATAAGAATTTTTACATACAGTGTGTTCAAAAAATATTTGTTGCAAATAACACGTTTTGATGCTAAAAATCGCTGTTGAACTTAAATATGGAAAACGCTATATTTGTCGAGTTGAGCTCATTCACTCACCACCACGATCATCAGATAAATGAATGCAGGATTTCTTCCTAAGGGGACACGTGAAACGTATTATGCACCTATTGATTCCACCGATGTACCCCTATTGATTCCATTCAAGATCTCATCGCCAGACTGCCAGTATTAGGATTGTATCGATGTCACTATTTTCAGAATCATCTGGAAAGCCATCTACTATATCTATTGCCATTAAAAATATCATTATCTATTAAATCTACCAACATTGCGACGTTTATTTGACTAGACAATACTTCCAACGTTTCTTTCTGTGAAATGCTGCATCTTGAGAGTATATTTTATGATATAAAAAGTTCACTTTCTTTTTGTCAGTCATATATTTCGTATTAAAAAGATTTTTTCTGGCCGCGTCATGTTTTGATGACTTTTGATGAAGCCTTTTATATAAGAAGCCGATAAAGCTCTACTAATAATAATAGTGAATATGTGTGTTTCTGTTTGTATGTCTCTTGAAGCCCCATGTCTATCAAACCGGTACAGTTGCTGTAATGGCATCAGGAACAGGTGCATAAGGCGACGTTCTATCTCTTGGAGCTCTATATTGTAGATCGTTTGGCATATAGCCAAATGGCGCGATATTTGCAGTATTTTCGCGCAATGAAACAATGTATATTCGCTCAGTATCTGGTGCAAATAAGCATTGACGGATGGGAATGTGTACCTCGCAGTGTATTTTTTAGATAAAATCAATAGAATTTTGATAGAGTTGGTAAATATTGTCTCGGCAGTCGTTAATTGATTACTGTCTTATAGATTTTGTTTTCAGTAACACATAGTAAATAAAACCCATCTGAAAAAAGAATAATGACGGGTAGGATAATTCTGTTTAGATTGATATTGATTGTTGGTTCGTGGGCGTTTCTCTCTAGTTTCTCGTGGCACCGGTTGGGTCGCTGTGAAAGTAATTCCAATGAACCGCTTGCGAAAGGTTGGCGAACCGTTCGGCTCGAAATGTGTCCGCGCCTTTAAGTATGATTAGTTTAGTTTGTTTAGTTCCTTTTTGCTACATTAACGTCCCGTTTTGAAGCAACACAAGGGCTATTTTAGGTCGGACCTCGCAATTTTGAACCTCGTAGTATGATTAGTATTCGTATTGGTATAAAAATGCTAATATAAAATGAAAGAAATTTAACACACTTTAGGAAATAAGAAAAAAAAATATTAATGTATAAAATTCAATGTATGTTTGTTTGCACCTCTGGATGGATTGGAATGAAATTCAGCACACATGTTCTTTAGCACCTAAAAGAATTAACTACGTAATTCAAAAGTTTTTAACTCCACCTAAACAGGGTGAAAGGGTTTTTAAAAAATTTAGCGTTTTTCTGCCATAACTTTGGAACTTATCATAGCTCAGAAACCATTTTTATACCCTCTTAAAATTCAAAACATTAGCTTTTCAGTGACACCTGTAGCATTTCCGTACACCTTTTCTCTTATTTTAAATCAATATTGAAATTTAATTCAAACACAATTTGTAAGAATGCTTTTGTTTATTCCAATATCTTTTAAAATGCAAAAGCACGCGAGTGTTTAAACAGTTATAATTTTCTAATTCTCTGTTTAATAACACATGCTCTTAAAGTTAAATTGATTTCTGTGAATATTTCTATGATTGGTTTTGTGATCATGTGATTTTAGCTCCTTAAATGTTTATATTTCACTGTTAATGCACTCGCTTTTACCAATGTTAATGTTAAGTTGCTTTTCATGGCTATTTGGTTTTGTCATCGCGCGATTTTGTCTCCTTAGATTTAGAAATGTTTAAACAATCACATCTGCCACTTACCTGCTTTTTCCAATGTTAAATTGCTTTCTTTAGACATTTGTAGTATATGGCAACACATCGAAAAGCTATTTTATATCGATTGGCTTTGTAGTATCTGGCAAAGTTTGGTAGAAGAGTAGAACAAAGTGAGCGGCGAATGAAGATGGATGTTTACCTTCTGATTATAGAATTACTTTAATTATTTTACACACGCTCAAAACTCTACTGGTGACCTGGCGGACTATTTTCGACTATAATGACGTACATTTGGACTGTTGTTCAAGAAGAATTTGTACGCAATTAAACGCTTCCGTTTCGGATATGCTTTCGTTTTCGGATTCATTCTTTTTGTGAATTCATCGTACTGTCTGTCTGCTCTCCTGGATTTCAAGGATTACCTCCACAATGTCAGAGGTAGGTGCAGTTCAAATACCTGTCTGCAATAGATAGGATCTTGATCGCTGGTTTATTATGTGCGAAAGCAAGTTTAAATTAGCTATTCTAAAACCTATTACAGAATCTGTGACTAAATTTAACTATGTTGTTTCCATTTACCTCCAGAGGTTGCTCACTTGTGCGCGATATTTTGATGAATCCTGAAGCCACAGATCCTTATACTCATTTGTAAACGGAACTTATAAATAGGTCAGGTGAATCTTCACAACAGGAGATTCGTCATCTTCTATCGGGTGAAGAGTTAGGCACTAGGAAACCTTCTGAGTTGTTAAGAAATATGAAACGTCGTGCAGAAACTTTGAAGATCCCAGAAACATTTATGTTAGAATTGTTTTTACAGCGTTTGCCAACATCAGTACAAACTATCTTAGCAGCTGTGACAGACCTAACATTATATAAAGCAGCTGAAATTTCAGATAGGATTTTAGAAGTTACACCTGTTCCCATGGAAATTCATGCTGTAGATGAAAACAATTCGAATTCCATGAAGGAAAAACTACTTTGCGAAATAGAAAAATTGAATGCACGAATTGATAAGCTCGAGTTTTCTTGTAGTCGTTCTCCTTCTCGCAGAAACAGAAGTAACCAAAGATTGAGAGGGAATAGTCAAAATCGAAATTCGTCTGTTTGCTGGTATCATCGTCGTTTCGGAAAAAACAGTAAACCTGAAAAATGAGTCTCGCCTTGCAATTTTCAGGGAAACGAAAACGGCGAAGAATAGACGCGACATGTTCTTTGCCGCAGACATCACGTCGCCTGTTCATTAGAGACCGGATATCAAATATTTCCTTTCTGGTCGACACCGGTTCTGACGTGTCTTTAATCAAAGCTAATACCTATCAAAAAAGAAACTATTCGCAACAAACCCTTTTCGCTGCAAATTCTTCTACTATTAATGTATATGGACAGAAAACATTATCCTTGAATTTCAGGTTAAGAAGAGACTTTTTATGGACTTTCCTGATTGCCGACGTAAGCATACCTATTCTTGGAGCGGATTTCCTCCATTATTTTGAATTGGTACCAGATCTCCGGAACAAATGCCTTAGAGATACAGAAAAAAATTACAATCAGTAGACCATTTAAAGTATGCTGATCTCCATTCGGTTCAGATTTCTATTTCTAAAGATACGATTTATCATAAACTGTTAAAAGAATTTCCTTCTATTACAAAATTACCTAATCCAAATCAACCGGTAAAACATACTACTGTTCACCATATTGTAACAAAAGGTCCTCCTGTGGTGGCAAAACCTCGAAGGCTAGCTCCAGATCGCCTTAAAATAGCGAAATCAGAATTTCAAAATATGATGCATCTAGGACATTTACGACCTTCGAAAAGCAATCATGCTTCCCCACTCCACATGGCTCCCAAGAAAGGTACTTTAGATTGGAGGCCTGTTGGGGATTATAGAGCTTTAAATTCTTAAACATTAAAAGATAAATACCCCATTCCTTGTATCGCTGATTTTACTGCTGAATTACATGGATCAAAAATTTTCAGTCGAATCGATCTAATAAAAGTCTATCGCCAAATTCCCATTCACCCAGAAGATATCCACAAAACGGCAATATGTACTCCTTTTGTTTTGTTCGAAAGTACAAGAATGCAATTCGGACTGTGTAATGCATCTGCGACATTTCAACGTTTTATAGATGAAGTCACTCGATGTTTACCAGGTGTTTACGCCTTTGTCGATAAAATTCTGTCAGCTTCTAAAAACCCTCAACAGCATTACCAACTTTTAAAAACCTTATTTGCAAGATTAGATGAATACGGCCTATGCATGAATGTTTCGAATGCATTTTTGGTGCATCGACAATAGAGTTTTTGGGTTTCAATCAGTCAGAAAACGGAATTAAACCTCTACCTGATGATGTCAAATGTATACTAGATTTTCCTAAACCAGACACTTTAACGTAGTTGCGTAGGTTTTTGGACATGTTTAACTTTTATAGATGTTTCATACATAAAGTCGCACATATACTTGCTCCCATAGTACAGTTTTTGAAAGGGCAAACTAACAAAAAGAAATCTCGTTCCAGTGTTTGCAAGTCATCTGAACAACTCAAATGGAATGAAAACGCAGAACAATATATTAGTTGTAAAGTGAAACGAGAAGTAACCGCCACCAGGCGGCGATGTCGTGACGTCAACCTGCAAGCTGACGGATGTAATAGAACTACTTGTGATCTCGGCGTTGCCGTATGTTTCATGTATTTCTCCGTGTTTGTGTCGTCCATTGTCACTAAACGTATGTGTCTGAAAGTCTTTTAGTCTTATTTGGCCAAAGTACCCAGCATCTGGTAGATGCAAGCCCCATAAGATTTATGAACTCTATGATTCTATGTTAAATGGTTTTCGAACACTATTATGCCGCGGAAAACGCGATTGCTGAAGCTACTCTTTTGAGACATCCCATTCCAGGGACTCAATTGAGCCTATGGGTAGATGCCTCAGATGTTGCTATAGGAAGCACTTTATCTCAATTATCACAGGGGCAATTTGAACCAATAGCCTTTTTCTCTATGAAACTTAACAAAAGCCAACAAAAATGGCCAACTTATGACAGAGAACTATTCTCGATTTATTCGGCAATAAAAAAATTTAAACACATGTTAGAAGGCAGAGAATTCCAAATTTATACTGATCAAAAACCATTAACTTATGCTTTCAAGCAAAATCCAGATAAATATTCACCTAGGCAATTACGTCATCTCGATTTCCAATTTAATTAATTACGTCATGTCAATACTCCACTGACATCAGGCATGCGCAAGGATCTAAAAATGTTGTAGCAGACTCGCTTTCACGTATAGAATTGAATTCAATTACTAAATCCCCTTTTCTGAATTTTAGTGAATTGGCTAAAACTCAACAAAATGATCCAGAAACTCAAAAGCTTCTACAGGACAAAAGTTCCTCACTTCAGCTTGCACTCAAACCTTGCCTAAGTACAAACTCTGACTTAATGTGTGACATTTCAACTGGCTCGTCACGACCATTAGTTCCAGAATCATTTCGAAGAATAATTTTCGAGCAGTTGCATAACATTTCACATCCTGGAATAGCAGCTACGACAAAACTAATCAGCGCTAGATATGTTTGGCCAAATATGAAACGTAATATAAAAGAATGGGTGCGGTGCTATGAACCTTGTCAACGATCTAAAGTTCAGCACCATACAAAAGCTCCATTAGGAACATTTAGTTTGCCTGATGCTCGTTTCCAACAGATACACATCGACATTGTTGGTCCCTTACCTCCATCCGATGGTTGCATCTATTTATTAACATTGATAGATAGATTCTCAAAATGGCCAGAAGCTATTCCAATAGCCGACATGCAAACCAAAACCATTTGTCGAGCGATTTTTCATACTTGGATATCTCGCTTCGGTTGCCCTTCGATAATAACTACAGATCAAGGCTCGCAGATGCGATCATCTTTATATCGCGAGTTTTCGGAAATGTTGGGTACAAACCGAATCCGCACCACAGCGTACCATCCAATCGCAAATGGGATTGTGGAGAGTTCCATCGTCATTTAAAATCATCCATGAAAGCACATGAGATCACTCAGTGGTCGTAAATTCTTCCGATAGTTCTCTTGGGAATCCGCACAGCTGTCAAAGAAGACATCAAAGCATCTTGTGCCGAATTGGTGTACGGAACAACTCTCCAATTTCCCAGTGATATGATTGAAACATCTATCATTCGTCCATGCAATGATATCTTTGCTGATCACCTTCGAAATACAATGCGTGAAATGAATCCATGTGCAACATCAATACACGGAAAAACAAAGTTTTATGTAAATCCGTCTTTAAAAACTTGTTCGCATGTATTTTGAAGGATTGACAGTGTGAAACCTCCCTTGTGCCAGCCCTATACAGGTCATCACAAGGTTTTAAAACGAACAGAGAAGAACTTCACCATCGAACTGAATGGCCGGACATCAACTGTGTCCATAGACCGAGTCAAGCCGGCATACTTAATTCCAACTTGTGAAGAAAAAACTCCAATATTACAGGCAGAAAAAACTGTCTCTCCTGAAACTTTCCAGTCGGACAAACATCAGTCTGCCAATCAAAGTTCACCAGATAAAACTGTGACAACTAGATCCGGCAGACGAGTTCATTTCCCAACCAAACTGTCACCATATATCACTTATTGACCTTGATTATATATACACATATTATAATATTTCTAAAATTGCATCTTGTGTCTTATAGGAATGACGGGGGTAAGGGACGGCGTTCTGTTCTGTGTAAATTTATCATAACTTATTTGTAACATTTTTTTCTCTTTTCTCTCTTCATTTTCATTTTTGGTTGTGTATTTTTAAAACGTATGTTGTATTTTTGTGTCGTTCCATCATATTATCCTCTGTCACTGGGGGGGGGGATACTCTGTAGTATCTGGCAACAGATAGAAAAGCTATTTTATATCGATTGGCTTTGTAGTATCTGGCAACAGTTTGGTAGAAGAGTAGAACAAAGTGAGCTTCGAATAAAGATGGATGTTTACCTTCTGATTATGGAATTACTTTAATTATTTTATACACGCTCAAAACTCTACACATTTACACTTTCACACGCATGAATTTCGCAACTTTTAATATGCGCGCGGGAAAATTACATTTAAACACTGCTTTTTAAAAATCGTTGCAACATCTTCTATAATTTGCCTTAATTTTGTCTCAGATTTTAGCGGTTTTAAATTTTGAATTCTTATATCTTAATGACTGTTTTGGACGTAGACGTACGTCTCTCCATAGTGGTCTAATGGTGTGTCGGGAATGGAAAAAATAATAAATTTTTTCGCGCTATAGTTAAACGCTTATAGCTCCGCAATTAAATAACACAGAGAGTTGGCTTTAGTTTCATTTAACAGAGAACGGTAGACATTGAAGATTGCAAAAGGAAATTTAGAATTTGGAATGACAGTTTAGTCACAGTCGAGCTGCAAAGTTGGTGAAAATCGCGAAGAATTTTACTTTCATAGAGATAAATACCTCTGCATTCTTCTTCGCTGTAATTTCCAAATCCAGGATTACACTTGCAAAGTTGTTTCCCATCCTCGTCGACACATTTTCCATTCGCACAATAGCAAGCTAAAAGGAAAGGCAATCGCATTGTTAAATTAGAGAAAGGTTCGTACATCTAAAGCAGCTTTCAAATCTTGATTTTGTTCTCGAAAAATTGCTTCTCAAAAAATATGTGAGCCACCGCTTTCATTCTTTTTTTCTTGACTTTTCTGTCTGAAATATTGTTTAGACATGTTTTAAGAATTTGTCCCTAAAATAAATTAGCTCTATCATTTCAGCTTAGATGGCTGCTGGTTCACAAATTATTCAAACTTAACTACTACTCTAAAGCCAGTGTCGTGAGCTAGGCTGAATTTGAGGGAGGGGGTCAATGGACAAAGAAGGTTGCAGCGAAAAGTACTGTAAGGAGGGGTTTCTTTGCCACTGACCTTCACGGCATGCCTTAAACATTAGAAGCTTTAAGCCATTACCAAAAAGGTTAGTTATACAGTTTCAAATTTTGTTCTTTTTAAAGTTACCATTTACGCATATTGTTAGCTAATATTAGGAAAAGTTTTATAGATAAAGATAGTTCTAAAAATCTTCTGTGAAATTGTCTTATACGTAAATCTTTCAGTCTCTGTCATGATGAACATCATTAGTTAAAATACTTCTCAAAACTTGAATCCTTTCTTTTGCAAGCTTATGTGAATCAGCATTTTCATAAAGCACAGAAACCTTCTGCATAACATAAGAAGGCTCTTGAATCATTTCTTATATCCTGAATACCTGAGTATTGAAATTTAATTATGTCTTTTAGGGAGAAATTGCATTTTTTTGAAATTTGATTTGTATCAGTTGTTAATAATTTCTCATCACATATATTATTTTTGTTTCTTGCGAAAAGGATTTGCATTTAATTGACGGATATGTTTTACTTAACTTTTTGGGTACATTGATTAAAGTTAAAGTTGATAAAAAATATAAATGTTACTCTGTGATTCATATTTTCTCTCATTTTATTTATTCAATAGATTATTTTTACTATTTTTTGCTAAGCGAAGTTTATATAAGTGACTCACTTGTTCCTGCATTGTTTTGACAGTAAAAAAAATCAAAAATTGTTATGTTCTGTATTGTCAACATTTGAAGAAAAAATTGTTTTATTAATGTTTTAACAGCTTGAAGATTGATGCAAAATTAGGATTATCTTTGAAATGAACTTTTATCTCTCTATCTTTTTTAGATCAAAACGTACATGGGAAATTCCTTGGTCATTAAAAATTAATTCATTTATTGAATGATCTAAATTTTTTTTATTTATTTTCAATGAATGAACCGATAACCAAAGAGGCAACTAGAATTTTACCTCATTTGGTGGTATAGCTGATCACAGACGAAATAAAAGCAACTGTGTTGTGTGTGTTCGGAAGTTTTAAAAGGACAGGAAATAAAAATATAAATCGTAAAAACAATTCGCTTAAGTATGTTCCAAAATCCAAGGGAAAATTACGTAAAAGAAAAAAAGAGGAAAAAAAACCTTCTGGGGAAAACTTTATTATGGCTAATATAAGCCAACACAGGTTATTGTTGATGGACTACCACAAGGAAGCTTTCGCTCCAGATTTGGCGTTAAAATAACGAAGTATCGAAATGATATCGCGAACATTATCACAGCCAGTTGGAATTGGCTTCATTATTTAACAGTTCATTGCATCGAATCCAAATAATCGATAACAGTTATGAGAATAACCTCTATTTAAACCCGTGCGAGAAATGAAAAACTAAATAATTAAATTTAATTAGTTTCAATGTATGTGCGAAGAATCCAAGGAAAATTATACAGAAAAATAAATAAATAAAAACCAAAAAAGGAAAAGAATCCATTCTAGCTTCAAGCAAGCAAATATTAATTTCTGTTTGGAAATTTGGATGGAGTTCAAGATTTGGCAAACTATAGCTCGACATTTTGTTTCATATCAATATTACATCGAGTATATTCTTAAGGTTTTCAGAGTGAGAGAACTCGATATGGATATCAATTAAGAGTGAAGTTCCGCTATAGATCAAAATTTTAAGTTCATATTGTGATGATACTGAAAATATCGTTGGGTTTCAGAGTGAGTGAATATTTCGGCATTTTTTTCCGAGTTCTCATTCAATCAGCAGAACACCGTGAAACGGAATGCGTTACCCAGATGAAGGAGTAACGAATACCCTCGCTTAGAAAGGCAGAATTATTTGTGTGCGGCGATTTTCTTTTTATCTTTGCTTTAGCATCTTTTATTTACTTTAATGGTTGATATGCGTTATATTCCTTATTCATTTTTATACAATTTTTCAGATAAATATTATTTTCTTTTTAGCATTATATTACGAATGCCTTAAAAAGGAAAGAATCTGTCTAAATTTCTTTATGTAATGCAGCATTCCTCACGAAATGCATCTTATATGTGATTGCTTTTAAAGGTTTCTGAAAAAAACTGTATTACAGTCTCTTTCTCATTTCTAAACTTATAATTAAAAACATTTTCTTAAATTGTAAATAAATAAATAATAATGAACTAAATTACGAATACTCTAAATTCCAAATTTCTGAAATCAAACTACCTTAGAGTGTGGTCCAGTTCGAAACTGTAACTTAAATTAAAGATAAATTTTATTCACTCTAATGCGTGTTGTATTTATTAGGTTGGGTACTATTTAACATAGTTTCAGAGATTAAAATTTTCTTTGGATTTCAGTATCTTAAATTAAATATTTCAAAAAAATATTAAATGATATTTCAAAAAGCAGATAGTCAGAAATTCCAAACAATTTGAGTATTTTAACTAAACATAAAGTACCATAATTTTTAATACCGTAATCAAAAATTTACTTTATAAAATACGAGACTAAAATTTCTAAACTCTCTTTCGCTTTCATATCTAAATATTTATGTATAAATGTCACAATGAATATTTATATATAAATGTCACAAGGAATATTTATATATAAATGTCACAATGAATATTTATATATAAATATCACAATGAATATTCATATATAAATATCACAATGAATATTTATATATAGTGGACGTAAAAATAGGGCAGTGTTCATTACCTTCATTGGAATTGTGAAACGAAATCTAAAATATTTAAACTGTATAACTGATATTTAAATATTATTTTAAAAATTAATAAATATGTATTTCTATCCGCCATTGGCGACCAGCTTGTTCGTCCGAAATAATGGATTTCCTGGTTGTTAAACAATAACTATGGGATGAACATAAATTTAAAATTTCACTTTTGTAGTTTGATAAGATCGAAAAATGTGAATTTAAAGAAATTAGAAATTTATGAGTTAATGAATTACGTTTTTCAAAACCTTCTTAAGAAAAAAATTATTTTAATCTTCAGCATTTGCAGTTCATTGCCTGCGCACTGCCAAATTTAACAACAAAAATTTATCTGATAAGAAAAGCTGCAAAATATCTTGGTTATCAATTTATTATTTCTCTTGTTAATATGCCTTTTTCTCAACTTACACAAAACATACATCAAGGAATAAAGTATCATTGGATGAGATTTTTTTATCTACTGCTAACATAGAATACTCTGTTTATGTGGTATACTCTGTATGCGTTCCTCATGTCTTTTTATTTCTATTTTTCGAAGGTTACATATATACATATATATCACTTAACTTGACTTCGCCCAATTTAATTTCAACAACCAAACAAATAAAATCATTTTAGGCGGGTGTTATAGTGTGACTAAAAATATTAAGTTGGGCCTAACCCTATAGTTGAAAAGAAATACCTATAAAATGGCACTGTGATCGTATAAATGATTAGTACACCAAAGGCAAGAGCACACGATTGAGTTAGACAAGAAAAACATTATTTATTAACATTTATCCACGACATTACTGTAGAACAAACATTCTACACTTCAAAATCTATCAAAATCATTAAAACACGTGTATGAAAAATATATATACTCTAAAAATGTTTCAGTATAGTGATGCGTTGAAAGAAAATATTATTTTAACTAGTATAAAAATGTTGCAACATATTGGGAAAAAGGAAGCGTCAACTGCAGTTGAGAAAAAAGTCTTACCAAAGCATGCTTAATAACAGGATGAGGAAACGAAGCTTGAAAAACTATTCACTCAGAACGACATCTCCATGATGCTACACTTTAGTATAAACGTCCGTGATGAAGAATTCCTAGGGACAATCTGTCCTTAAAAGCACATGGCAAAGCTTCAATAGATCTTACGAAAACATGGATCGTACACTAGGGTAGCAACTCGTAAAAATAGGAATCAAGAAAAAAAGGAAGGCGACAACACTCCAAACCCATTCTTCACCTCTCCATCACATCTAGCCGAACGAACCCTAAAATCCCATGTGTTCCACCTGTTGCCATACATACTCTTCTTAACAGAAACCTGTTCTAACGCAAGTCCAACTAGAACATTAGTCTGTGCACTTTCGGTCCAACTATAACATTCCCGTGAACCTAAAGTCCAACTATAATGCAGTCCTGTTCACAGCGGGGAGGTTAAATGTGTCAAATTTTCGCTCGGGCTTATTAAAGGAAATCAAATTTCCAAAAACATTATCAAGTAAATATTAGTTAAGACATAAAAATACGGTACTGTCGTACGGTGATATCGTGGAAAAATATCAAAATCTTGCTTAATTTTTAATTAATAGACATTTTAATTAATTTTTGGAATTTAAAAGAAATTGGCAGTGACCTTCCTCTTGTCACGAACTTCTCGTTTGACAAATGACATCATGATCGGACGAAAACTGTGGATTTGTATAGAGGACATACACACACACAGAAACAAACTTTCATCTTTATATATTGTTACAAAAATTGTACAGTATGTGTACTTGAATGCAGTCAAATAAACAGGATAAAAAATATAACTCTTTATTTTTACCCAAAATTCTAGGAACACAATGTAACGCAACACAGGTAACAAACTAGCACTTGTACAAATTTACAAAAGAGATTATCAATAAATCTCAATTAAAGCACTTTCAGTAGCGCTCAATAACTCCCAGTTCTAGCTTGCTTGCTAATCAAACTCCAACCAACTGCTCTTGGTTTCAGAGCTTGCTTTTATAACTTTTCAACAGGCAGTGACATTATTGCGTAGACAGTGACGTAATCTCTAGAAGGTTCATGAAGTTATTAGCTCCCAGTAGAGATAGGACCACAGTTCAGGAATTTTCTATATGAATCCCTTTGTCTCCAAGTTTCCAAAATTGTCGCCAAGATTAGCATGTCAGGGAAACAACTTTATAACTTCGTAACACTGCTCCCCTCTTCAAGGGCTGCACGTCCCGACAGTCTCATTACATATAACTATGATCAGTGGTCCTGTATGGAGATAATCGATAAATGTGGATGAATTTTGGCTTGGCGTTCGGCGTCCTCTGTATTCTGTAGGCAACAACGTTCAATTTCTTGACAATAGTATAAGGTCCTTCCAAGTTCTGTTGCAACTTCGGACTCAGACCTATCTGTCGCTTCGGGTTATGCATCGAGATTAGACCCTCTCCTTAAAATGATGGTCTGTTGCTCTGGAGTCGTGGTGAGTCTTCATTCGTTCCCTGGAAAGTATTACTCACTCTCTGGCAGACGCCTGTACTCTTTCCAAATGTGCCTCTGAATTAGTCGTTGTGGAAGGCGTATCCCTCAGTCGCACAAAGAGAATGTATAATGCGAATCTCGGTGTTTGATCAGAAAACATCCCTGCTGGAGTTTTCCAGATACTGACTTTCCTTGTTCTTTTTTAAGTGCTTTTCAGGCTCCGCAAGTCTGGCATCCTCTGCACCAATTCTCAACGTCGGCTCGAAGTCAATCCCAATAAAATCTCTCCCGGGTTTTACCAAAAGTTTTGATGACTCCAAATTGTCCTCTCCTTATGTTGTCATGAGTTTCACGCAGAACTTCTTGAATTCTGGTCTTCGGGAGAATAAGTTGCTGTCGGTAAAAGTTTCCATCTTTATTCTCCCACTTGCGAAATAGAACACCACCTTTAAGATGTAGGCTTGGTTGCAGGGCTCTCCCTAGCGATTTCTTGCAAGATGGTCGACCCGCCGAATTTAATTTCCTCTTCAGAATTGGTCTAATATATGGATCCTCCAGCTGCACTTTTTGAATCTGACTTAAATACCAGATATCCTCAGCTGTCATAGTTAAAGCCTTCACGGAAGTACATGTTTCCATTCCAAACTTCTTCTCAGCATTCGAATAAGGTTCGCAGCCCTCAATATAGAGTCGTCAAGAGAGGGAATCCGCATTTCTGTCAGAGGCTCTTTTGCAATGCTATATACTAGCTGAAAGCAAAGGAATGTTCTCCTCTCCTGTTCGCATTCCCCAGGTCTATCGTAAATTTATTTGTTTTTATAAAAGTCGAGGCCAAAAATATATGAATAGGTGATATCAGCTACTTAGACTCTGTGTCAGCTGGAATTTTCTGGATCCAAATTTGATTGATGCATCCAGTTTCCCAAGTATCCTTGCCTTTTCACCAGTAGCAGTCATGAAAGTAATATTTGGAGCCGTCTAAATAAGTCGTCCCTTTAATGTATTAGCCAAATCTACTCTTAAAAGGGTTAAAAATTTACCTGCGTCCACCAACATCAAACACGGGATACCACAAATCGATCCTTCCAAGTAGAGCCCATTTTCTCCTCCGATAAATACAGACGCTCTCAGTCCTTCTTCAGGAGCTTCATTCAGAGAAGGAACCCTTCTCTCCGCTAGGCGGCCGCGAGTTAGTTTTCCTGGAAGGATGCAATTCGTTTGGCACTCCATCTATACATGTCCCTTTTTAAAACACTTCCAACAAATCAGCCTCGGATTTCGTCGAGGATAGTTCTGTTTAGCAGCAAGAGTATTAACTAATTTTTCCAGCGCTTCTAATAGAGATTAAAATTTATCATATTTTTCTTTCCCAGTGACATCCACTGTCTCTATTGACCTTGCGTTTAAAGAGAATCTTCGAAGAAGTTTTCGCAGCCTCAAATGTCATGTTATATGCCAGCTCTTATTTCAGATCCTTTAGGTCCATAAATTTCGCTGAAAGTTGCATGTTTTTTTCTATGATGGCTTCAAAGAAGCACTGGGCTGCTAGGCTTCCCCGAACATCTAGAAGACACTCAGCGTAAGCTATGCTCATTAGTCGCTCCACATCGGCGGACAAAACTTGAAGACTTTCTCCTGGCTTCTGTCGTCTTGTTTTCAGTTCAGTTCTGTAAAATTCCATAATATGGCTATCTCCAAATCGTGTTTCTAGACATTTCTCGATCGTCGTTAGGTCCTTCAACTTATCAGCTGGTATTCCTTGAAGAGCCTCTGCCGTTGATCCTCGGAAAGAGGCCACAAGTTGACTGGCTTTCACAAAATCCGTCCATCCATTTGTCGAGCTCATAACGTCAAATTGAGTCTAGGAAACAATACACGATGTTTGCCTGTCGAATGTCAGGCGTTTGACTGTCGGCCTGGAATACATGAATTCTGTATTTGCTTCGAAATGATTTGGTCTAATCTCAAGATCACTAAGACTCTTCTCGATGTCGTTTATATTTTCTTGAACTTCGCTTGTCGCTTCTTCGATCTTCATATAAACCTTGACCTCTAGTTCTTCAATCTTTCCTTTCACACCTTGAACTTCCTCTTCTGTTCATATTATTCTACTGTTTACATGATCTTTCATTCCTTCAACGTGACTCTCGACGTTTGCTTGTATCTGATTCTTCATTTCTTCTTATCCAGCCTTCTTCTCGTCTTGCGCAGTTTCTATTTTTTTCTCCAATCAGGCCATCAAGGCGAACATATTCTTGAATTTTTCATCCATAGATCTAGCCAAATGTCGTATCTGTGACATTCACAGAAAAATCAAATATCCTCTTTTCACACAAAATGTAACAAAAATTGTCCAGTGTGTGTGCAGTCCAATAACCAGGATAAAAAATTAAAGCTCTTTATTCTTACCCAAAATTCTAGGAGAACAAGCGTAGCACAAGTAACAAACCAGCTCTTGTGCAAATTTACGACAGAAATTACCAATAAAACTCAATTACAGCACTTTAAGTAGCGCTCAATATATCTCAGTTAACCAGCTTTCTTACTAATCAAACTCCAACCAATTCTCTTGGTTTGAGAGCTTGCGTTTATACCTTTTCAACAGGAAGTAAAGTCATGACTAGGAAGTGACTCTTAAAGGTTCATAAAGTTACTGGCTCCCACTAGAGATAGGACCACAGTTCAGGACTTTTCTAGAAGATTCTTTTTGTCGCCTAAGTCGCAAAATGGTCGTCAAGATAAGCATGTCTTGGAAAGAACTTTACAACTTCGTAACCTTATAAAGCTTTGTGCATGTATCTATTAATAATTAAATCTTGACCAAAAGAGATACAGATAAGAAAGTGAAATGAATTATTAAAAGTAGCTATTCATCATTATAATTATTCATACTTCTAATAAAAAATTCTTCTAAAAATTTTGTATCTCCTGATTAAAAAATATTTAATTTTTTGAAAAAGAGACTAATCTATTATATATTAAAATCCATTATTTGATAATAAAAATTATATTTATAAAGAAGCAATTTTAAAGTGACCGTTGGAGCTACCTACTCCGATCTACTACTATCTATCTACTCTTCATACGTTACGAAGATTAGATATATATATACAAATAGAGATAATAAATTGTCTCTCAAAAAGTGGGCATTACAGTGCATTATCAGTCGCTTGTAGAAATTCTACAGTTTTTTTATAATTATTTAAAAAAAATATTACATATATTATACATAATTATTACAATTTCTTAGTATCTCATCTTTCCTCGCATGTGAAAATTTTATTATGTTACAATTCACTTTTTTCTCAATCATGTTTAAAAATTTGAATATATATATATATATATATATATATATATATATATATTGCAGCGTACCAAATTTTGTGAGTGATAGACGCTATTTATTGGATGCTCTTTTTACGAAAAATGATAAAAATGTCTTTCAATTTTACAAGTAAACGTCCTGTGTACAACACTCAAAAAGAAACAGAAGGTCTTGTTAGTAATTTTTCTGATATAGAATACTCTGATTCTGAATAGTCTTATAGTATTGAGAGCAAATGCAAAACAGAATCTGAGCTTTCTGGGGATTAAGATGATAATAGGCGATAAAATTATAGATTTATACAATTTGAAAAAGATAGGCGTAGGTGAATTTCACAAGAACTGTTCCATTTCTTCAAGCGATCGACGAACTCAACTTTGGTTGTGGCGATATTTTTCAGAATATTAGATACGAGTGCTTTAAATTTATTTGTATTATTGCAGTCCTATCCTAATGCTCCAAAAAATAAAAAGAAAAAATTATGCTTTTATTAGCAAATCAACTAATAACACCCTATCATCAAGTGTGGGTAATTTTCTCATTTTTACCAAGAGAACTCAAGCTAACAATTAGAGGAATCCTTGGATAAAATGAAAATTAGAAAAAAGAAGAACATACAGTCTATGCCCACCCAGTAAGAAGGGAAAATCATCTTTTAATTGTATGGAATGCAAGGAGCCACTGTGTCTTCAGTGTTCGCAAAAAATGTGTCTTTACTGTATTTCATCTTATGATTCATCCTTGTAAAGAAAGATGTCTTAATCCTTATAATTAAATTTTTTGTTACTATTAATAATAGTAAATGCCAGTAATAGTTACTAAAATCATATATTTTCATAGATATTTTATAAAACTATCAGCTTTCTTCCTTAAAATGAAGAAAATAATCAATTTCTTAATGTGATATAAATTGCGTAAAATTAAATTATTCATATTTTAAAAATTGATTTTAAAGTATTAGGATTGTATAGATAGATATGCAGTCATAAAAATTTATAAAAATTCCTAACAGTTCATAAAAATGCATAAAAGTAAATATTTTTTGGCATGAAAAACGATTTCTGAAAAACGGTCTATCAGACGGCTCACACTAGTTAAGCTAAGAACTTTTTCACAACTTTTAAAGGTTAAGTATTCAAATTATTTTATGACTTGAAGAAACTACCAGTTTCGAAAATCAGTAATTTCAAATGTCTAATTTCACATATACATTTCTCCTTTCGAATGAAAATAATTCTTTTTTCATATTGGAATCACCTTAAACGAAAACGTTTAAAGGGGATAACAATATCTATGAACCATGAGGAAATATCGAGAGGAAAATGTTGAAGAAAATCCAATTATAATGAGTTTGCCGTACACTTCATGGTTTTTTTACTGCCATACTACAGTAATTACAGACATCTTGCTTTAAATATAACAAGAAACGGGAAAATTAAAGAGATTGTTATAAATTTTCCTGTAAAGCAATGAAAGGAGGGTTGAAACTTTCGTCTTTTGAGCGATGAACGGATATGAGGGAGGGGGACCTTCCTTAACCTGTAACCGTAATTCTGCAGACGGCTTTTCCTTTAATTGTCCAGTCAACGAAGGAAAGTTAGAAAAAGAAAATGGCGTAGTTCTAAAACTTGGCACAATTGTTGGGGATAGTGTACTACACGACATATTAAAAATCCCCGCCTGTGGGAGTGCAATGGTTTAAATAGAGGCTTTTTCTGTTTTTCTTAAATATCTCGAAAACTATGGGCTGTAGCGAAAAACAATTACAAAATTAAACTATATTAAATTTCCTAGAAAAAAGTCCTACGATTGCACTGGACAACAAACATTTTGTTGCCCGTATGATTTTAGTTAATTCTTATGTACTTTCACGCTCTGAATTCGAAAAAGCAATCAGAATTTGTCTATCACCCTCCAATTTTATGCAACATGAACTCTCACTAAAACTTCTGTCCACTCCTTTGTTTTATTTGAATCAATGTCGTAGCCAGGATATTTTGTGTTGCCTTTGAGATTTGAACTGATAATGGTGTTTTTATGATCACTGAACCCGAATATAATCTCGAAAAACCTCTATAACACACTGTTTTTCAGCAACACTACTCGTAATTGCTTACAAGTACATAGAAGATGTCATTGAAATATGTCGGATCTTGTGTCAAAAATACTTTCTGAAAAAATTAATTGCCGGCCAAGAAGATAATGTTTGGGTTCGAAATGCTCTTACAATTATATTTTTCATAAAGAAAAGGCTGTATGCCAAAAATTATAACATGCGTTTCTGGATCGAGAATATTGCAACGCAAATACGATTCAATGTATGAGCCACTTTGTATGGACAGATGTTTCTGTTTGGCAGCACGTGTACGCTTTTGCCAAGATGGTTATGTGATATTTTGTAATGATGTTGACTCGTTGTTTAAGGCTTTAGGACCACAACATAACCCTCAAGAATGGCGTTTGTTTATAAACTCTTCAAAGGTCGGATTAAAAGCAGTTCTGTTACACAATGGTAACAAGCACCCTTCGATTCCTGTAGAATGTAGCTGTTAGTATGAAAGAAACGTACGAAACCCTGAAGCATATGTTGTCCAGTATTGAGTACAGCAAGCATTCTTGGCATATATGCGCCGACTTGAAAGTGATTGCCGTCTTAGTTGGATTGCAAGCAGGCTACACCAAGTTTTTTTTTGCTTTTTGTGCCAGTGGAACAGTAGGGACAGAAAAAAAAGCACTACATCAAGAAGGTGTGGCCCAAGCGACAGTTCCTCATACCGGGTGTGAAGAATGAAGAGAACGAACCACTAGGTGCATCAGAAAAAATTCTCTTGCCTTCATTGCACATCAGGTTTGATTAAGAATTTTGTTAAAGCGATGACTGTGGAGGAAGTGGATTTCAGTACTTACGTCTGAAGTTTCCAAAAGAGAGTGAAACAAAAATTAAGGAAGGCGTATTTGTTGGGCCTAAATTTAGACAACTAATGAAGGATCTGGTGCTTGAGAATTAACTGACTAAGAAGGAAGCCGCATCATGGACATCGTTTAAGGAGTTAGAAAAAAGCTTCTTCGGAAATCACAAGACGGAAAAATAAGGCAAATCGACAATAACTTGCTTAAAGGCCTACAAAACCATGGGATCAGAACAACATGTCGTTGAAAATCCATTTCTTGCACTCTCACCTAGAATTCTACCGTGAAAACCTTGGATCAGTAGTAAGAGACGAGCATGGTGAACGGTTCCATCAGGATATCTTGAATATGGGAGCTCGTTACCAAGGGAAATGGAATCCCAAAATGTAAGCCGACTATGTTTTGGACATTGAAAATGGATATTCCTCAAGCCAAGCACAGTCGACAGGCCAAGTACACAAGAAAGTGAAGGTTTGTAACATTTTAATATGCCTGTGTAAATACTGTAAGCTGAATATGACTTCCTAATGTATATAATAAGAGTTACTTCGTTGCTCAAACACTATGGGTGATTGAAAAAAACGGTTAACAGATTTGAAATCAGGGCACAAAAATGCATAGGTATAACCTTTTCTTTCTCAAGCAACATGAATTTTTTTTTTGTTGTCCAATGTTATTTGCAGCCTCAAAAGATTAGAAGATACGGGGGGGATTCAAAAGTGAATATTTCTAAAATTCCTTATTGTAATGGTAAAATCAATTAAAAGTGCTGAACATAAAACCCCCAAATAAGCCTCATGCCTTTATAATAATTATACAAGGGTACTATTGTATGTTGAAGCGGGGAGGACTGACAAACCTATTCGTTGAACATTTGTGTTCCTTCCCTCCCCTCTCATCCGTTCCCCTTAACAAGTCTCCTACTCGTAGTCTAGTCGACGAATTGTAAATTTGAAAAAAAGTGAAGTTTTGAAATTTGGCACAGTTGTTGGGAAGACTGCCCTAAGCGATGTACTAAATGTCCCCGCCGGTGGGGGGGGGGGGGGTTGAAAGGGAGGATTTCTCAGTTTTTCTTAAATTTCTCAAAAACTATGGGTTTTAGCGAAAAATACTTAATTACAAAATAAGATACTACATTAAATTTCCTACAATAATAGTCCTAAAATTTTTGAAGTATCAATAGTTCAGAAGATTGAAGATGATTAAAAAGTGAATATTTCCAAAATTCCTTATTGTAATGGTAAAATCAATAAAAAGTGCTGAAGCAACAACCCTCAGAAAAACCTCATGCTTATATAATAATTATAAAAGGGTAGTATTGTGTGTATCAAGTATAGTGGTGTTGTCAGGGAGGGGGGCGGCAAGGCTATTTAATGGAACAGTCGTGCTCCCTGCCTCCCCTCACGTCCGTTCCCCTCCACAAGAGGCCTTCTACTCAGTCTTTTGGCTCTATTAATGCATAAAATCATTGTATTTAGATAGTGTAATCCGAATCTACATTCTATGCCAAGTTTAACTTAAAAGATCGCAAGCAATCTTTCACAGTTCAACAGAAACATTTTCCTGCCAATGAAAGGAATAAGACCCGGATGATTCATTTACTAACACAGAAAATGGCTTCTGAAGGAATTGAAACGAGAGTCGCTACAGGACATTCTGATACTTATATTTTGAGATGTGAATTAGAGAAAGCAATTTCTCATCCCATTGTTGCTATAACATGGCAACACGTAGACCTAGTCGTGTTACTGATTGCTTTGGCACCACCAGAAAGTAACATTTATTTTATGAAGTCTGGCAAGAGAAAAGTCGAAGCTAAATTATTTTCTACAAGAAAGCTCCAAAAAAACTTTCTTTTACCCAAACCTGCATCCTTCTTCATGCATTCAGTGGCTGCGACATAGCATCAGCTATTTATAGAAAAAGCAAAGCATTATAGTTACATTGTTCAAAAATCAAATGAGCCAGATGAAAAACATTGCTGACATCTTTTATAACCCTTCATCAACACCAGATGCTATCTCACAAGCCGGAGAAAAGATGTTTCTGGCCATATACAAAGCCATGTTAATAGACTTAATTTTAATATTTATAGACATGCAGCATTTCTCAAATCATCAACCAAGATCAAAGCAGATCTCTCCTCAACCAAAGTAGCGGCGTTGCAACACTTGTTTAAGGATGCATTTCTGTTTGTAGCACCTGCCATGGTACCTTTACTATTGGTGCCACTCTAGAAGAAGAGGAGGAGTTCGAATTTGATCAAATAGTAGAAAAAGATGATGAAATTTGATTGCGAAGAAGAGTAAAAATGGGTTATGTATAGTTTTATGTATGCATGTATATATATTATATTATGTTATATATATAATATGTTGTAGATATATTGTAATGGATAACCGCCGTTATGAGAAAAAAACGTCCTTTCTTAAAAATAAACATTTTGAATCACTTATTGTAATTATGCACATTTTCATACCGCTATATATTCTTAGCTTAATTTTGAAACTAAAAATATTTCCCTAAAACCCATAGTTTTCGAGATATTTAAGAAATACTGAGAAATACCCCCTTTGAACCCTCGCACGCGCGCGCGCACACACACACCGTCGGGAACTTTTAGTATATCGTTTAGGGCAGTATTCCTAACAACTGAGCCAAATTTCAAAACTACACCATTTTGTTAAATGAAAAATTCGCTTACGAGTAGAAGGAGACTTGTGAAGGGGAACGGATGTGAGAGGATGAAGGGAACACGGCTGTTCATCAAATGGGTTTGTCAGCCCCTCCCACTTCTACACATACAATACTACCCTTGTATAATTATTATATTGGCATGAGGGTTTTCTGGGGCGTCTTAGATTCAGCACTTTTAATTGATTTGTCCATTACACTAAGGAATTTTAGAAATATTCATTATTGAATAACCCTGTACCTTCTAATATATTGAATCTGCAGAAAACACGTAGGACGTTTTACATAGGAAATTATATGCACTTTTATTTTGTATTTGTGTTTTTCGCCAGAGCCCATAGTTTTCGAGATATTTTAAGAAAACTGAAAACGTCCCCGTGTAAACCCATTGTACCCCCTGCACCCCCACAGGCGGAGACTTTTAGTATGTCGTTTAGGACAATACCCCCAACAACTATGCGAAATTTCAAAAATGCAGCATTTTTCTATTCGCCGATTTTTGGCCTTCGTCGACTGGATTATAAGTTAGAAAATCAGTTCAGATTACAACGCTCCAACATTTTTCTTGGAAAAAGGTGCCAACAATTTTCTAGGGTATAGTAGGAGTAATGTGGGTTAATGTAGGAGTAGTAGGAATAATCTATCTATATATGTAAGACGTAAAATATTGAATTTACATCCTGGAAAGTTTTCTAAGGGTGATCAAATGCACATCGATGCCAGAAATTTAAAATTCAATCTAGAAATTTTTTCATTTAATATTTTGTGAGATTTTTTATACTCATTTCTGCATTGCGTATTTTCTGATATTCGTAGCAAGAAAATAGATACACCATCAAACAATTTCCAAGAACAAACAATTTCCGTTCTAATGAAGTTTATTTTAAACGTCTAAAAATTTGTTTTAAACGAAAAAGTTGTCGTACAATACTTTCTCTAATTTTAATAAATTTTAAAAAATATTTTTTGGTATAATTTACAAGCCTTTTCATTGTTGCAACGCAATTCAAACCATTTTCATTATTTAAACGAATATATAATTGCATGTTTGTCTTTCATTGTTTAAAGCTGAGTTAATATCCGAATACATTTTGCTTTCATATTTAATTTCTCCAACATTTTGTGGAATCAGTAAACCAAGCTCTCTGACATATTACGTATACTTATCTTTCTCTATTTAAAAAGCAATGTTTCTGTGTGTGCGTGTGTGCGATGTTTAGACATAAAATATTGCACTTACAGGCCTGAATTTTGGCACACAGTTAGTGTACTAATGGTGACTCAATGCACTTCGAAGCCCAATTTTTAAAATTCGAAATAGCAAATTTTTTATTTATTATTTTGTGGTTTTTGAGCGATTTTTCATACTCATTTCTCCATTCCATTTTTTCTAATAATCGTATCAAGAAAATAGATACATCATAAGAAAGAACAAAAAATTTCCGTTCTAATGAAGTTTATTTTTATTTTGATAAATTTTTAAATATATTTTTGGTTTAATTTAAAATATTTTTTACTGTTGCAACGCAATTCAAACAGTTTTCATTGTTTAAACAAATATTTAATTGCGTGTTGTCTTTCATTGTTGAAAGCTGAGTTAATAACCTAATACATTTTGCTTTCATATTTTATTTCACCAAAATTTTGTGGAATCTGTAAACCAAGCTCTCTGAGATATTACATATATTAATCTATACTTATAAAAGGCATTATTCGTTTGTGTGTGCGCGTGCTGTTTAGACTAAAAATATTGCACTTACAGTCTTGAAATTTGGCACACAAGTAGTCATAGTAGTGGTTCAATGCACCCCAATTCCGAATTCATTTTATTTAAGGTTTGGTGTCGTTTTGGGTGATTTTTAGCACGTTTCTCAATGATCCATTAGAATCAATGATCATAGAAAACCAATCGTAGCAACATTAGAAAGAGCAAACAAGTATAGTTTTAATGACGTTTGTTTGGAATGTCTAACGTAATTTACTGAATTAAATTCACATGGACGGAGATACAGCAAGAACTATTGGTCGAGCAGAAACCACAGCATCGTTATGATTTGTGTGCAAGAGTCTTTCATCAGAAGCAAAAAACAGTCATTTATTCAATTCAATTTATTTAAAACCCACACCGGTCCAGCCTATCCGAAAGTGTGTAAGGTCTTTAGCAGACCGGGGGGAATTATGTAAACAATACAAAAGGTCAAAATGACCCGACGAACAAAAAGCATCACAAACACAGCAAGAAAAGGGGGAAGAGCAAAAGTAAATTAAGCAATCCAAAACACACAAAAAAGAAAGAAAAATGCAACCAAATACGCCACCAATCGATAGTACTCTTGAAGAGAATCATAAATTAATTAATTTTTATTTATTTTAATCAACACATCCGGAGCCAAATATGAAAAATATTGAAAAAGAGGACCCCCCATAGTATATCGAAATGACTAAAAGACAAGTACAAGCTTCACCAGCAAAGAGAAGAAAAAATAAAAAACTAAGTAAAATAAAAAAATTATGTATCAATAAAAATCTTACAAAAGGGGTATTGAAAACAGACCTCTCGGGTCCTCAGCAGTCCAGAAAACAATAAAATCCACAAAAGTCCACGTCAGTCAAGCAACAATAAAAAAAAGGTTAAAATGATCGAATTTTAAAAATAAGAAGATAGAAACAAAGGTTACAAATGGGATTCCCCAAGGGCGAATGCTCAACAAACCCCAGGACACTGAAAATTTTAATAAGTCCAAGATTAACTTAAAAACATTATAATCAGCTAAAATTAACTACGTAGAAAAAGTGCTAAAAACTTAGAACCGGGAGCAGGGACAACCTACCTAAAATTTTCTTATTCTGTGGTGTTAAGGAAAAAGAGTTAAGATATCTTAAAATTCAAAGCAATTTCACTCTTGGCCCTTTAATGAATCACAAATCCTGTTACTAATAGTATATGCTTTCATTAATATAATTATTGCTATTTTATTATGCATTAAATTTCTAAACCATATCTTCTTATTTTGTTCTGCAGGTTTCTTGAGATGGAATTCTTTGGTGAACGTGAAGTCAAATATATATAATGATCTGCAACGACCACCTGACCACAAGAGCAACTTGGGGAACTGAATAGATGAAATCTCTGTAAATAGGCCGGAAAAGGACCATTCCCACTAAGAAAGTATATTAAATATTTATTAACGATTAAAATTATTTGTCCACTTTGTCCATGAATGTCCTGACTCTAATATTAGAATTTGAGTCCTGTTGGTTCCAGTAAATGAATCCCATCACAAAGGCAAAGTATTTTGGAGAAGTTAAGTGTCATATATATGTACAACTGAATGGAAGAAAGTGAGGACTTCCTCACACCCACATTCTCATTTATCTCAAAGACTCATTACACGTTCACAGAGTGGATGGCTTTATTAGTGCAGAAATCTCTAATCAACAAGAAGACCCAGACATGTTTTGCACTGTGACTAAGCAGATGGTGCACGGCCCATTCGGAAGCATAGATCCATGTTCTCCATGTATGAAGGAAGGAATTTGCCCAAACAGATACCCACACCATTTTCTGAAAGAAACACAAACCGGACAAGACGGATATCCACTATAATGTCATAGGACTTTACAAGATGGGTGATTTAATGCAAACATTACTTTTCGAAAATTAGAAGTGTCTGTGGACAATACTTGGATTGAACCATACTGCCCATTGTTAAAAAAATTGTCAAAGCGCATATCAACGTAAGAGTATTGCAATTCTGTGAAGTATCTCAAGTAAGTATGTCAATAAAGGATCCGACATGGCTGTGAGTGAACTCACTAGTGGAGAAAATTAACTAAATAAAATCCACCAGCACCAAATTGGGATAGACATCAGCAGAAGCGAAACAGTATGGAGGATATTTAACTTCCCGATTCGCGAGCGATATCCAACCGTGATACATTTAAGCGTCTACCTTGAAAATTGTCAGAGTGTCTACTTCACGACATGAAAATGCTTCTCAATGTAACCAAGCACATCTTTTATTTTGATCAGCTCTTAAAAATTTATTTTATTTCATTCTAGGGCTTTCTTTATTTTGTTAAAGTTATTATGCAACGTGCAATGCCGTGCGCTTACTGCTAGTAATAAATAAGTCAAAATAGGAAGTGGCCTGGTTGCATTTGAGCCGGGCTTATATATAGTCAGGCGAGGGTGAACTCATATAGATAGACGCCCAACTTATATTAATATAATCATGTGTATTACATAAGTTTAATTTATTTTGAATGCTTATTGTAAAATAAATATATACTGCATCATACCTCCATGAACCGAGAAGAGACCTCGAGAGGAAATTGTTTAATAAAATACGATTTAATTAAGAGGAAACCATAAGCACTCTGGATTCTTAATGTCATAATACAGTAAATATATACCTCTCATTTTAAATATGACAAGGGCCGAAAGAGTTAAACAGACGGAAATCTTTTTTAAAGAAAGGAGATATTAAATTCACCATATCTGTTATATTAAAAAATGTGTTTAACCTTGACATTTACAGCGTTATCTGCAATACCTTCGGTACAGTAACAAATTTTCTTGATATTTATAAAACTGCATTTTTTTTCAGAACCATGTTCATATTTAAATTTCAAAAAATAGAAGGATGATTTTTAAAATTTATTATATCAGAAGGTTTTAAATTTTAATTCTTTAATGCATTATTTATTATTGCTTTAATGCATTATTTATTATTTAATGCAATTTTTTAAAAATTTTAATGCTTTTAATACTGAAGGTTTTAAAGCTTAAAATTCATCGATAAGGAAAAGACTTTTTCTTCTTGCCCTTGTTCCTGTCCTGCTTCTCCTGCCCATATCATTGACTGCATTGGCGCCTCTACGAGGCAGCTGTGGAGTGGGGAGGGCAAAGGACTTGTGGAGTTGTTAGAACGATATGGTGTCATAGACCTGGTCTAATCTTGGGCCAGGGGGACATGAAACAACAACAGGTTTTAAATTAAAGAGCGAAGCTCTGGCTGATTCATTTCTCTGTAAGGACTGTCTTCTTAGATTTCCTGAAAACGTAACAACGGTTGATGCATCGATACACACAAGTGGAAACAAAATAATGTTATTAAGCAGAGACGGCAATTATGAGAAATGATATTAAAAGAACATTTAAGAAATCCAGAAATTTATTTCCCACTTTTACATAATAATATAAAAAACTAGAAACAAAATCTTGTCGCTTAATACTCACCTTTGCATATTTTCTCCACGTCATGAAGTCTTTTATTACCCGGACATTCACATACAGCTTTACTGCCATCGAAGAAGCATGTTCCTCCGCTAATTTCGCATTCCTTATACATCCCTTCAGATGAGCAATCAAACACTGTTTCACATTTATCTCCGGTTAGTCCTGATTTGCAAGAGCAGACCTTATTTTCCCCATCTGCTTCGCATTTTCCTTCGTTGTGGCAGTCAGTATCTTCAGAGCATGTTTCTAGATTACGTATAAAAGAGTACTCTTCAAAATGTTGAGAAGACAAGTGATAACGAGTCCATAAATTTCAAAAAAGCAAACTAATTGGGTAAAACTAAAAGTATTTAAAAATCTCAGATCTAATTGTTGATTAAACATTGCTATTGTATCTGCCGTTTTTATAAACCGTTTCCACATGTTGATGAAAGTAAAGATTATTTGATTTACTATTACACTCAACGATGCTTAAGTTTTGTTGGCCTGAAACCTTCTACACAATATTTCCAAACCAGATTTCGGGCTTATTTTCTTCTACATGTTAATCGGCACTGCTAACTCATAAAACTCTTGGCGGTTTAAAGGTGAAAATTAAAAAAATCTTTTTCTTACATACTCGAAACATTGCTTATAAGCAAATTTTTCTTACCTGTACATTTTCCTTCTTTAACTGCAGTACCAGGCATGCATTTACACATTTTATCGCCACTTTCAAAACTGCAAATTTCTTTAGGCCCACAGATACATTCTGCTCGAAAATAAAAAGAGCAATAGAGTTTCACATACAACATATCTCAAACATTAAGCATTTTGAATTGAAAAATGTTGAGTTATACGTCTCATTCAATATATAAGTTTGATTACTTTATAACCGTTGTTAGCCTTTAAAATTTGTGTCACCAGTAGCTCTTCTTAAACTTTAACTGCTATGTGCTGTCTCAGAGACAGCACAACATTTTCTAAACGCCGTTTTCACCTCTAAAAATGAAAAATGATCACTACCACTCCTTTTTCCTTCCTAAACGAGTTAGCCAAAGTTACATATAAAGTTTCTCACTTTTAGTATTATTACTATTTTAGTTACCACATGTTTACTCTTTAAGGTGCCTGTGAGAACGCTCGCAGCAGATGCGTACCAATTTTTGTGAGTGAGAGACGCTATTTATTGAATGCTCTTTTTTCGTAAAAATTATAAATATGTCTTTCAATTTTACGAAAAAAAACGTCCAGTGTACGACACTCAAAAAGAAATCGAAGATCATGATAGTAATTTTTCTGATTCAGAATACTCTGGTTCTAAAGAGTCGTACAGTATTGAGAGCAAATGCAAAATAGAATCTGAGCTTTCTGGGGATTAAGATGATAATAGGCGATAAAATTATAGATTTATACAATTTGAAAATGATAGGCGTAGGTGAATTTCACAAGAACTGTTCCATTTCTTCAAGCGATCGACGAACTCAACGTCGGTTGTGGCGATATTTTTCAGAATATTAGATACGAGTGCTTTAAATTTATTTATGTTATTCCAGTCCTATCCTAATGCTCCAAAAATAAAAAGAAAAAATTATGCTTTTATTATCAAAACAACTAATAACATCCTATCTTCAAGTGTAGGTAATTTTCTCTTTTCTACGAAGAGATCTCAAGCTAACAATTAGAAGAATCCTTGGACATAATGAAAATGAGAAAAATTAGAAAAAAGAAGAACATACAGTGTATGCCCGCCTAGTAAGAATGTGTAAACATCTTATAAATGAATGGAAGGCAAGCATCCACTGCGTCTTCAGTGTTCTCAAAAAATGTGGTTTTACTGTATTCCATCTTAAGATTGAACCATGTAAAGAAATATATCTTAATCCTTATAATTTAAATTTATTCTTTCTTTGAATTTGGTATAATTGTCAATAATAGTTACTGAAGTCATATATTTTCATGGCTGTTTAATAAAACTATCAGATTTGTTCCTTAAAATGAAGAAAATAATCAATTTCTTAATGTGATATATTAAGTCATATATTTTCAAGAACTTTTAATTAAACTATCACCTTTTTCATCAAGAATATTTAACTAAACAACACCTTAAAATGAAGAAAATCATCAAATTTTTAATATGAAATAAATTGCATAAAATTTAATTATTCATGTTTTGAAAATTGATTTTAATGAATTAGAATTGTATAAATATGCATGATTTATTCATAACAGTTCATAAAATGTATCAAAGTAAACAGTTGTAATTAATATAATTTAACAAAAGACATTAAAAATTAAAAATTTTAAAAATTAATTAAATTAAACTTTTGTATTAGACAGAATGGCGCATATGCAGCAACTTCCAATAAAATACACATGCAGATAATAGAATACAAAAAAAGAAAAAATACAGAAGAAACGTAAGAAGTACACAATGGCGATAACAATACACCTTTTTGCGCGCCCAACGCAGCAGCATGCAGCGATTGCACAACAATTTTGTCTTACAATTAATCAACCAACCACTAAAGAATTTAAAGAAAACAATTAGAATATAAAAGAAAAAAGAAAAACAATTAAAACGGAAGAAATGGGAGAGAACTCGAATGGTGAACTTTTTCGAAGACCACTTGCCATCGGATTTCTAATATGGATAAATTTTCTTTCAAGAGTATGACTACACAGTCAAGAATTATAAGTCCTTTAGAACAAATCCAATAGAGAGACTAGAGAACTTAAATATTAACCCTCTGCCGAAAAAGATGCAAGAATGACGCTAACAAGGAAAACATACAATAAGAAAGGAAGTATAGGTCGAGAGGCTAGCATATCTAGCTCCATCTATGTTGAAAAATTCGAAGCAATTAATAGAAGAATAAAAAAAATCTTCAAACTTTTTTAAATAAGTTATTTAAGTTAAAAAATTATTTGGATAACCGTTATCCTCTAAATTATCTAAAGCCTTAACAAAAGTTGAATGGTTATTACAAATATTTTTTATTCTATTAATTTGAGAATATATGGAATTTTTTTATAGCTTTAAGGTGAAGATTTATTTGAAAATCACAAAGTGCGATAGCCTTAAAATTAAATTCTTTTATCGTAAATGCGAATAGAGCCACCTGAATTCAAAATTTTAATTTCCAGATCAAAAAATTGTATTTGTTCAATTCATTATTAGTTTTGTTTAATTTAAGCTCTTCTGGATAGCAAGTACATATGGAGTAAAAATTATTACAATTAAACACTAAAAGGTCATCAATGTAACGATAACCAAAAATAAGTTCATTTATAATGGTTCTCTCTCAAAAGAGTGAAGAAATATATTAGCCAATGCACTAGAAAAACAAAAACCCATAGGAATTCCGCAAAACTGCTTATAATAGTTAATTCCATTAAAGAGATAATTTTCACAAATGTTAACTCTGCAAATTTCTAACCATTTTAACCACCTAGTGATCAGGAAATTTACGCAGAAGATTAAAAATCCTTTAATTAAAAAATGGAAACATTGTACATACAATTTTATAAAATTTATGGTTCTTCGATGAGAATGCATGCAAAAAATTCGAGAAAAATTCCAGTTAACATTAAAAAAACAAAACTGTAATTTGAATTTTAAAACAAAATTTACGGCGTTAGCTCTCTCCTGTGCTAATCCATGTGACAAATTTCGTCGTGGTAAGGCAAATGATCCGGGCTTGCTGAAAATTAAAAATCGAACAAACATACTCAAACATTTCCTCTTTTACATATAGAGAGATATGGTTTCTTATGATGCAAAGCAACGAAATAATTTTAGACGATTGAGGCTTATCTTTTGAGAGTACATTTTACTAAAAATCGTCACATATTCTGACTTTGTATCGTCTATGAGCGATAACGTGAAGTCAAGTGTTAGGTTCTGATTTACTAATATCGCCAAAATGATTGCATTTAGAAATCTATTAAAGAAAGTGATAGCGGGCGATTTTTTAATACGAACAATAGAAAAAAATTTCATGTCTATATCAAGAAGTTAACAATTTGTAGTAGACGACCAAACATTGAATTTCAAGTAAAAATGAATATAAAATCTAAACAATTAATTATCAAATATCGTAACAATATAAAGAATCAATATTAAAAATCTTGTCACTAAATAATCACCTTTCAAGATGTGCTCTCCTTCATAAAGTTTCTTGTTACCAAAACAATTACATACACATATCTCATTATTCACATCGTAAGTTGTCGCAATTTATCACCAGCGTTCAATTTTCAGTGAAACTATGGCGGATTCATTTCTCTGTATAGACTGTCTTCTTAGCTTTCATAATGAAAGTAGCAACAGTCGATATTAAAATGAGACGTAATTTACAAAAGAGGTGTGAAAAATTTAAATCATTTTAATAAAACATTTAAGAAATCAAGAAATTTTCTTCCCATACTTCGTAATAATGTAAAAATCTAGGTACAAAAACTTGTCACTTAATACTCACCCTTGCACATGTTGTCTGTGTCATGAAATTTTTTACTACCCGAACATTCACATACAGCTTTACTACCGTCAAAAACGCATTTTCCACCACTAGATTCGCAGTCTTTATATTTCCCATCAGTTGTACAATCAAACGCGGTTTCGCATTTATCTCCGATTAGTCCTAATTTGCAAGAGCAGAACTTGTATTCGCCTTTCTTTTCGCACCTTCCTTCATTCTTACATTCAATATCATCCAGGCATGTTTCTAGAAGAGGATTAAATTTAAAAATGTATATTGCTTAGACACGCAGATAAGACTAAAGATCAATGTTTTTGTTATTATACAAAAACAAAACGGAAAATTATGTGAAAACACATTCGAGTCATTAAAATACATATGTCGATTAAATTCATAAAATGTTAAATTTCGGCTTTCAAATTCACATTTCAAATAATGTCAGTAATGCAGATAATTCGTTTTATTTGTGAAATTTTTAGATTGTGAATCCGTGCAATGGTAAGAAAAATATCTCTTTGCCCACCTCATAGAAATGAATATATATATCTCCCCCTTCATCGCCCCCACTGTCGCATTTGGTCTTACTCAATAAAATTAGAACATTCAGTTATTATTACTTCTGAAAACCAGTATGTTTCAGCTATATCCAACACTTTGAATCAGAAATTGGTGCTGCACATTTCTTTAACACATGATATTCTGAAAAATTTGCGTTTAGTTTATAAAAGGCCGGTTACTTATTTCTAATTCTTCGGATAATAATTTTACTATTATTTTGTGTCAATTATTTTACTGCAACAACAAAATAAAATAAAAGAGCGTTAAGCAAATGTTTATATTTCAATTCGTCAAATCCAATAACTAATTTGATTTTAATATTTTTCAAAGCACAAACGATAATGCAGTAATCACGTTTAATACGGAATGTTAGCTAAAACCTTGACTAAAATAATTTGTCTAGTAAACTAAACATAGATTCGTTAATTTTAACAATCGAATTTCGTTTCGATTCCAGAGAGAGAGATTTAAAAAAATTGAGGCTTTCGTGTCCCTAATAATTCATGTTCCGTACTTTTTTGACTTAAAAATTGCTAGCAATCGAGTATAGCCATAGATAAAAAGATTGTTTGCTGCAAGTTTTTTCATATTTGTTTGTTTAGACGTTTTTTGAATTTTTATTGCGAGTCAGAGAGAAGAAGAGGTAACTTTTATGACTTTTCCTTAAAATATCGCTCAAAAATGTTACCTAAAATTATTTCTTTGAAAATGGAGAGTGGGTATGCTAAGTAATAAAAACAATCTAAATGGTTTGTAAACATAACAAAAAAATGAAAATTGGTAATGATATCTTTCAAAGCATTCATTCGACGTGTTTCCGAAAATTTGTGTATGTATTTGCGAGCACCAAAACTATGAATCTTTGTGTATCCTTAAGTATCTTTAATAAATGAGTGACAGGACGTGAAACAATCAACTAGAGAAACGTTTTGCATAGAGTATTACGTAAATCTATTTCAAAGTACAAATATTAATTTTTAGACGCAATTTAGCTTTATCCAATTTAATTATTACTAAGTCGTTTAGCCCTTCCCATTGAATGAAATGCATAATTATGTTTAAGGAACGAGGATTTGTGGCCACATCTTTCTTAGAAATAGTTATTGTGCCATTAGAGAAAAGATGAATGATACAGTAGATTCGGTCTTTAAAGTTAAATGCCAGTTGTATGAACAAATGTTTTTTATTTGATGAAGCATCACAAATATGCTATCCAGAAACTAAGCATTGTTGCACTCAGCGAGATGTTCATCTCATTAACAGCATGTCATGTTTTAAAATATTGTGGCATCAGAATTTGAAAAATTCATGGGATTGATATGATAGGAAAAAAATTTCTAAATTGTTTGGAAAAGTGGAATACTTTTCGATAGTGATTAATCTCCTTTCTGAAAAACGATCAAATCAGTCTCCTTCAATGAATGTATGAACGTGTGCAAACTTAAAAGCTTAAGGATTGTTTTCCAATGAATTTTTTAGTTCGAGGTTTGACTATGATTTTAACTCGTTTCTAAAATTTCTTGCTTCTTAAATAATATGAAGTATTCTGATTGAAGAGTCATATCAACCCAGGTAGCACAGAAATATTATATAATATTTGCACAATGTTATACAATATTATGAACACCGAGGAACACCGAATACTGTAATAAAGTATTGTATTGTATGTATCAGTATTTCCGAGATACTAAATTTTCGCAAATAATATAAAAACAATGTTTATTTATAAAAATCTTCATTTTAACTCAGGATATCACTCGATTGGAGGTTTTATTACAAAAAACACCACTGGAACAATTATTCTTTAAGATGCTGAATATTATATCATACTATACAATACAATGCAGATGATATTTTGATTTTTACATTAATCTGCATTGATCAATATTTTAAGGTGAAGTTATTCTTATGCTCGACAGATGGAAGCATGAAAATACAATAACACTTTATTAAACAGTATTGAATGATATTTGTGAAAAAGTATTTTTTAAAAAGTTCATTTGAATAATAATGTTTACATAGTCATTTTGTTTTATTGTATATAAAAGGCAGGCCGGATTTAACTAATGAAGTTAACCATAAAACAACCCTCACATTTGGATTATCTATTTGTTCTGTGAAAAAAATTGAGTGTTATTCTCATCGTAAATATATGCACGTGATTTTTTGTTGCGAATCTTGTATTTGATTTTCAATCAATACTCTAATTATAAATGGCGTCTCTTAATACATTGAAAGATGAATAAATAAATTTCAAATTTACTTTAAAACCTTTCAAACATATTATTATAATTACTTTTAAACCTTTACTGCCTTAATTTATTAAATTAGCAAACTTAGATATAAAAGAGCTAGAATTGCTTCCTCTTTGACTTCTAACTTCATTTTGAACTCGAAAATTGTAACGATAAAAGATAATTTTTAATTAAAATGACTATTCAGAATTTATTGTGAATGTACACAACATTTCGTAGAGATACAAACTCTGTAACTACATTTTATTTTCATGATTTACGCCCTCCACTGCAAGTCTCTCTGGCTCAGTGGTAAGGTGCTTGGTTGGTAGGTAGAAGGTCCCGGGTTCAGAACTCGCTGTAAGTGGAGGTGTTCAAAAAATCGCGAAGTTGTTACCAATAATTTCAATTAAGTGAATAATATTTTTCCATGCTTCAAAAATGTATTTTTAAAATATTCACTATATTATTATATTATATAATATTATTCAGTATAGTACAATATTATTTAATATGGTATAATATTATACATATTATATGACATTATACAATATTATATAATATTATTCAGTATAGTACAATATTATTTAATACGGTATAATATTATACAGTATTATATGACATTATCCAATATTATGAAAAAAACATCGTGCAGTAATGAAAAAGTTTTACGTTTTACACTGTTTCAATATTGGGAAAAATATTGTACAATATTACTTTTTCGAATTTTATGATATAAGATAATATCATGTGCTACGTGGGAATTAATAAAAATATCTTCAGAATTCATTCTATTTATATCATATTATACATTTGCTTGGGAAAATTATAGCACATTGGAAATATATACTACATTTTCCTTAATAAGGTAGTTATAATGATAAGATATAATGAAACAATTTCATTTTCGATCTTACCTCTGCATCTCATTTCACCTGTGTAAAATTGTTTGTCAGAATTACATGTGCAAACAACTGCTCTTTCGTCTACATTATATTCACAGGTACCATTTGAGCCTTTGCAGTTTATAAATTTTTCAGTATCTTCACACCAGGTCATTGTCTCACAATTAGGTCCGCTTCGCCCATCGGCACATTCGCACTTTTTCCAGCCATCTTCTTTTTCCACGCATTTTTGATAATCAATGCAGTCATCATTTACGGCACATATCTCTTTTAAAAGTGAAAAATACAAATCAAGAACTGAAAAACACATCTTAAATTAACAGTATGTGACATCTCAAAAATACCGTTGAATAATGAAATTTTCATGAAATGTTTTATCAGAGTCAATATAAATTGAGATTTTATTTAGAGCCAAACTTTAGTACAAGGCTCAAACTAAAAGGCAAATCTTAAGGAAAAAAGGAAATACTGTATTAACCGAAGATTTTTTTAATTTAAAAGAGAGTTACTTTATTCTTAAAAAAACTTGAGAAACAAACCTAATTCCTGCCTCCTCACACGAAAATCAAAATTAATATAATGATATTTACGGTATTTTGAATTCTATAGTATTAAACTATAATATATAAAAATTTTGATAAATTTATTTTGAAAATCAAAAAATAATGAGGAAAAGAAACGTTTGAAACAATGTAAATCATCTTTCACAGTAACTAATTTCCATCTTTTCAAGTATTCACCTGTTATTTAGAACAATATTTTAATTAATGTGTTAATTAAAGCATCTCAAATATTCTACCGCATTTTTTGAATTCCCAAATAAAATAATAACGTTTATTCTATAAAAAAACTGAATAATTGGTTTTCGTTTCGTATTTTTTTACAAATTCAATATACTTTCAAAGGTCATCAAATTTTAAAAACCATATCTGATTTAATCTAGGAAATAAAAATGCTTCAAAATTTGCGTTAGCTATCTCATTTACATAAAATACCGCAATTTGATTTTTGTAAATCTATAAATGATTTCATCTCCCGAATCAGCGATCTATTTTATATACTCAATTAACTCAAATGATTTTGCATGTTTCCTCTAATTATTTCAATAAATGATATTCATTGTATTACATGATTTTCATTCAGTACTTCAACTATTGAATGAAAATCATGCAATTTCCAAAACTATATCCATGTAAGCGTAAATATGTTATGAGAAAGAAATATAACTGTTTCGTGAAAATAGATATCTGATGGTGAGTATTATGAAACCATTTTTAATACTATGCATTTCTAAAGAATGTTTGATTGTCATAATCCAGTATCTAGTTCACACGGTTTCATTTTAAATTTAAGGACGGACAAAATTAATTTTGAACATGACTTTAGAATTTGATTTCGTGGACATCCGCGTCTAAATGTTTTTCGGTAGTGGTAACATACGAAGACAGATTATTAGGAACGCATTTTTTTTATAAGCCACATCTTAAATATTAACTGATTCTTTTTACCTTCACATTTTCCGTCCTTCTCTGCATAAGCTCTGGGGCAGCTGCACTGTTTGTCGCCATTTACAAAACTACAATGTCCAACAGGACCACAGTCGCATTCTACATGAAAAATTATACAGGAATAAAATAGTAAATATAATAAAGCTTAAATATCACAATTATTAAATATAATGCAAAGACAGACATCTGTACCTCAGATTAAAAATTCTTACAATTTTCCAAATATTATGACCTTTCTTCAACTACTCAACTGTTTCTGGTAAATTTATTTAACTCATTTTATGTCTAGAATAAAAGATCCGATTTCCAATACATAAGTATTGATATTTTTTCCATTTCTTCATTGCATAATAGTATTTGAATTATTTTAATTTGAACAAATCCTTGATAATAATTGCCGGTAAAGAGAATAACAAATATGAAGCCATCGTAAAAAAATTGGAAAAACACAGACTTCTCTTTTCTATTTCATTGCTTTCGGCCTCATTTTTCTGTTTCGCTAAGGTTATATCATAGATATTTTTCATGCGTTCATAAAAGAAACACCTATGGATTGCACTTGCGGTAATACACCAAACGTTGCTTTCAAATTTTGCAATAAAATCCTCCCATATTCTGCTGCGTTATTAGCTACTAATCTGTATATATTGGCTTATTAAGTATCCCTTTTGAAACGGACTTGTTGAAAAAATGTGCGCAAATTTCAATTCTTTAATAATATTTAATCCAGCTTTTTTGTTTTGAAGATAGTCCACAGAAAATAACATAAATAAAATTCTTTTGCTTACTTTGTTTTGGCTCTTATTAAATTTCGTGATATATCTAGTACTTTCAATGAACATATATGTCTTTACGGAAAGCGTACGTTGTGTCATATTTAATGGTTTATTTGATCTTAATATCTTTGTGTGGACAATGCTGTGTATAGACACAAAAGCTAGAATAGCGGTGGAGTTTCCATTTTAATACAAAATGTGTGGTAAGTAAAGGTGGCTCTTTTGAGACCAATCATTTTATTTAAGTGTAAAAAAATACATTCATATTTAGAAACATGATCTCCATTTCAAGCAACATGTCTCTTCATCATTAACGAACGTTTCTTTCCTACTTCGCTGATTAATTGATATATTTAATTTTTTAATTCAGTGATCTTGAGTTCGATTCAACGAAGACACCTTTAATAAATATTCAAAATTTTTAATAATTGTCCTAATAGTTTCACTTCTAGAATACTATGTACGTCCTAACATATTTCAAAATTAATATTTACAAAATCAAAAGAAAAGATTTTATTAGCATTTTGTTTTGTCATCTTTATGAAAAACTAGCTGCTAACCTGGCGTTGTTCGGCATCCGTATTTTTTCATATGCCCACCTCAAGTTAATTTTTACTGCAAATATTTTCACTTACTTTCCTAAAAGAAACGTAATCGCCTTTCAATCCTGTCTTGTTGAGTTTTAACTTTCTTATACAGCATTTTTTCACCAATAACAATATGGTTTGAATGAAACGCGAGAAGTTTGAGAAGAGAAAATTTACTTTAAACTTTTAAACAATATACCATATAATAAATACAACTTTTCAATGTACAATTATTCTATTCAGAATTTTTCCGGCGTTACAGATTAAAAATATAAACTTATATAAATATTTAGAAAAAGCAAAATATAAAAAAAATATTCGTTGCAAAATAAAACATGAAAAGCCAAATTGAAAGAGAGAGAAAATAGAATAAAACTGTTTTTTTGAAAGGTTTATTAAATGAAACATCTGGAGAATAATAGAATACAAAAAGAGCAAATATTTTTGGCATTTCTAAAGAGCGATCTATCAAATGGCTCACACTAATTATGGCAAAAAATTTGTAACAGTATTTAAAGGATAAGTATTCAAAATATTTCACGATTTGAAGAAACTATCGGTTTGAAAAATCCGTTATTTCAAATGACTAATTTTATATATACATTTCTCCTTTCGAATAAAAATAATTATTTTTTCATATTAGAATCAACTTAATCACAAACTTTTAAAGAAGATAAACAATATCCATGAACCGTGAAGAGATGTCGAGAGGAAAATGATGAAGAATATCCAATTAAAATGAGTTTTCCGTAAGTTCTATGGTTTCCTTATTGTCATAATACAGTAATTATAGACATCTTGCTTTAAGTATAACAGCAGCCGGAAAAATTCAAGTGACTGTTGTAAATTTGTTACAGGAGTAATGAAAGGAAGGTTGAAACTTTCGACTGTTGAGCGATGAGGGATGGGGATCTTCCTAATCCTGTAACCGTTCTTCTGCAGATGGATTTTCCTTTAAGTGATCAGTTTACACTTCAACGCTCCAACCTTCGTCATGGAAAAAGGTGTCAACCAATTTCCAGGGTACAGTAGGAGTAACTTTGGGGTAATATAGGAGTAAATAATAAATAAGTCTATCTAATAATAATAATAAATAAGTCCAGGTCAGAAGTGTCCTGGTTTCTTTTGAGACAGGCTTACATATAGTGAGACGAGGGTGAATTCATGTAGATAGAGGCTCAACTTATATTAATGTAGTCATGTGTATTTGATGTGTGATGATGATAATTTATTTTGAATGTTTAATGTAAAATATATATACTACATTATCTCCATTAACCTAGAACATACATCGATAGGAAAATGTTTAAGAAATAATTGTTTGCTCTATCTAATGGTGCATCGATTGGTTTTCTATGATCATTATATCTCATGGACTGGCCAAAAAGTGCTAAAATTACCCAAAACTACACTAAACATTAAATAAAAAAGTTTCTAGTTTAAATTTTCAAATTTAGGCTTCGAGGTGGATTGAGTCACAACTACGACAACCTATAAGCCAAATCTCTAAAGCTGTAAGTGCAATATTTTTAATAATTTTTTACATTTATTTTAATAATCGACATTTGTTTATACATCGCCTGCACACGCACACACACAAACATTGCCTTTTATAAGTGTAGATTATTTTACGTGATATCTCACAGAGAGCTTGGTTTACAGATTCCACAAAATTGTGGTGAAATGAAATACGGAAACAAAATGTATTAGTATTAACTCAGCTTTCAACAATGAAAGAGAAACACGCAATTAAATATTTGTTTTAACAATGAAAATGGTTTGAGCTCTGTTGCATCAATTAAAAGTTTTGTTTTAAATTATACCAAAAAATATTTTTAAAAATTTATTAAAATTAGTGAAAATATTGTGTGGTAACTTTTTCGATTAAATTAAACTTTTAGACGTTTAAAATGAACTTCATTAGAACGGAAATCATTTTTTCTTAATTTATATCTATTCTTTTGATACGATTATGGGAAAATATGCAATGCAGAAATGAGTATGAAAAATCACTCAAAATACCACAAAATATTAAATAAAAATTTTTCTAGATTGTATTTTGAAAATCTTGCATCGAGGTACACTGAGTCACCATTAGTACTACCTGTGTGCCACATTTCAGGTCTGTGAGTGCAATATTTTACGTCTAAACATTGCACACACAAAACTATTGTCTTTTATATGTAGAGAAATTACTTCAATAGGAGAATCAGTGTTCTTAGGTCTGATCAAAAAAGAGATTCTACTACTATTTTAAGGAATGTATGTCCAGTAATCTGAATGTTTATGGTTGCTATGTTTTCATTATTTTTTCAGTATGCTAATGGTCGTACAATATGCAGCGACATTTTATTATTGAAATTAAATGCCTATTTTGCATGAGTAATAAGAAAGTGAAGTTGGCGCCTGAAGATCGAGATCAGATGTTACATGACACCGACAGTGACTTGACTCCATTCGGAACGTTCACGTATAGGGATTGCAATCCGGAAAACGGGATCCGGTAATCCGGCGGATCCGGCATCATTAGACGTCTACCGGATCCGGTAAATTAAAAAAAAATACATGAAGCCGATTTCTTGAAAAAATACTCGCGTTGTTGCAAGAGTAAGTACTTAAATGCGTGGTGTGTACGAGTCGTTCGACGCTGATTCACCTGCTTCACATATAGACATTCTTATTGTTCAATTGATAGATTAATTATGTTTATGTTGCATTTACGAGTACGAGAATGATTTAAGTAGATAATTAGACTTACAAATGAATTGAGTAACGATCCATATTTCTGATTTTTCTTTATAAGACGGCTTTCATAGTGACCGAAATAACGTTTTAAATTGTAAGTATGTACCTATTTGTGTTGCATTGCAGGTACTAGTCGAAAAGTTCTAAAACAAACATGTCACTTTTGAAACCAATTCAAAATGAAAACAGGAATATTAATATACTTACAGAATAAAAAATATATGATGATGATACAAGGCGAACTGATGATACATTTACTATGCCGAAAAAAAAGTTGTAAGACTAGAAATGAAAAATATCTTAGAAAGAGTTGTTCAAAATGATAGCTTTAAGGAAACGTAGATAATATAGTAGAAAATAACTCAGATTCATCGTCATTGAAAAGTGATTTGACATTACAGAAAGAATTACAGATGCAAATCCAGCAAGATATGAAAACTTAGAGCATAAAATCCAAAAAAAAAAAGAGATAGAATATGAGAAAACATTAAGAAAGGAAATGACTGCTTGTGAAAGTGAAGGAGTTCGAGGAAAATACTTGTCTTCTATTCATGAGTATTTGTTGACAATAAAACCAACAAGTGTAGACGCAGAAAGGGCTTTCTAGGCCGCTGGTTATATTTGTAGCTCTGTAAGAAGTCGATTGACAGATGACACAATTAACACTTTTTGTTTCCTACGATATTTTTTTCAAAAAACAAGTGAGTTTTTTTTAAACTGATTTACTTAAAATAATAATTTAAAGTAAGTATATTAAAAAATACGAAGAAGTTTTAAACTCGTTATTGTATAATTGTGCCATTGATTAAACAGATTCATGATGACTGTCATAATTATAAGAATGAGAGTTCTTGGCGTGTCTAAAATACCTAATTATTGTGATCTCAGTTGATAAACTTGATTTAGTTAGATTTAATATAAGTTACTTACATAATATAAGTTACATTACAAGTTATCATTGATGTCATTTGTGAAATCTAGTAAGTGAGACTGAACTTAACCGCCCGTCATTATCTAATTATTACTAAACTAATATAACAATTACAATTTAACTAGTTACACTGTACTAAATTTTTATTGTTGATTCATACGTAAATGCTGATTAATTATAACAGTGTAAATAAAGTTGATTTCATAAGAAATTAACGTTTATTTTTATAAACTTTGTAATGCACGCACTTTATCATCTTTTATACAGTTCATTTTGGAATGAAAATGCAAAATAGTTTTGATGTGTCCAATCCGGTCGGATCGATGGGAATCCGGCCGGATCCGACCGGATTGAAATTGGTGCCGGATTGCAATCCCTATTCACGTATAAAATGAACAAAACCTTTGCAAGGCCATTAAAAGAGCCTGCGTTAAATTTCTCTCACAATTTAAAATGTTAAGGGATTCATTAATATCAAATTATGCATAAGAGATTCAATTAAAATTTTATTCCAGACGAACAAGCTCATTGCCGAATTCTTAGAAGTTTGTTCCTTATTTTGCAGCTGATATATTTTTTCTCAGAAAAATATTTCGGGAAGAAAAGGAAGAAATAATGGTGGACATATGCAGTCCACTCGCTTAACGGAGGGCTAATAATGCGCTCTGAAATTTTGAACCTCATTAGTCAGATGATAAGAAACCTGCCGAAGTACCTCTTTTCACAAACGTTAACTCTCACAGATGTGAAGGATCTTCACCCAATCTAGAAGGTTTAACATGCACCTGGCTCACACCTGGCATCACTGGAAGATCCACAAAGGGTGGATCTTCGGTAGAATCAGGTCTTGAACCACTGATTCTCAAATACCATGGCCGAGACTTCACCAAAGACCAACACAGACTATTGGAACGCGTGCAGATATTTAATTTAGCAACTTACCAATCCATGCTTCTCTCTTTAGTGACAAGAGAATGTCTGTTTCATTTCTATTATGAGTCTTCAAAACAGTTCTACAATGAACGTGCAATGCAGTTAAAATCAGAAGCAGCATCAATTCATTCCCCACACAGTGCATTTTCACTTTCGCTTACTAATAGCTCTTTTTGCACAAATTTCCCGTCGGAATCACTTTTTGCCAATCTTGTCTGTATTAGAACCACTGTCTTTTTACCGCGAAGAATCATGAGATAAATTTTGTGAGTGCAGATAACAGTTGGATGTATTGACACAGAATAAAATAGTTTTATCATAAAGACGTTGTCGTTTGTAACGCCCGTAATCTTGTTCTCTAGTTCCAAAAGTGAAAAGCAAAGAAGATGAAATCTATCTCTCAAAAGACCTAATCTAAGATAAACAATAAAGTTTCCTAAATCATTATTGAAAGAGCTTGTATTTATATGCTTAATGGTTCAAGCCGTTGTTTTTACTCTCTTGTATATGAAGTATACAAAAATAAAGTATTGCAATCGTCGAAAAATTTGGCCTCTAGATTTGGAGGAATCTTCATGTTTTAGACCTCCCGGGGCCCCCAAAAGCAGTTTTTGTAATTAAGTCTAACTATCTGTATATATGTAAATGACCACGATAATTGACAAATTGAAACAGCTAGTCGAATGAAATTTGTGTCCAATTCTTACGTGCAGAATTGTTTGGTAGATATCCGTCAGAGAAGAATTTCTGTCTGTCTGTTTGTGTGTATGCGAACGCTTTGCAAAAACTTTGTGTATGCGAAACTTTGCAAAAAATAAAATTTGTCAAATGATTTTATTTCCAAAATTGCAGATATATGTAATTGCAGACCAAAATACAACTGACTCTCTTGGTTTGGGAGCTCGCTTTTATACCTTTTTAACAGGAAGTGACGTTAATATGTAGGAAGTGACGCCATTTTCTGTTGAAATTGACGTAATATCTAGAAGGTTCTTGATAACCCTGGCTTCCAGTAGAGATATGAACACAGTTCAGGATTTTTCTAGAAGAATTCTTTTGTAGACAAAGTCTCCAACTTTCTTCGCCCAAATCATCGCTAAATTTGTGCCCAAGATTAGCATGTCAGGGAAACAACTTTACAACTTCGTAACACTGCTCCCTTCTTCAAAGTCTGGACGTCCTGACAGTCATTACAAAGAACTATGCTCAGTGGCCCTGTATGGAGCTGGCCGATTAATGTGAATGTCTTTCGGCTTGGCGTTCGGCGACCTCCGTACTCGTTAGACAACACCATTCAGTTTCTTGACAATAGTTATGGTCCTTCCCAGTTCTGTTGTAGCTTTGGGCTCAGACTGCGTCGCTTTGGGTTATGCGTCCAGATTAGATCACCCTCCTCGAAATGGTAATCTGTTGCTCTGGATTCGTGGTGAGTCTTCATTCGTTCCCTGGAAAGTATTACTCACACTCTGGCAGACGCCTGTACGCTTTTCAAACGTGCCTCAGATTTAGTCTTGTTTCCATTTGGAGGAGACAGCCTATCCCTCGGACGTCCAAAGAGAATGCCATAGGGAAATCTTGCAATTTCAATCAGAAATCATGTCTGCTGGAGTCTGTGCAGTCACTGTCTTTTTTTATCTCTTTCGATCATTTTCGAGCTCTGCAAGTTTGGCATTCTCTGCATCGCTTATCGACGTCGCACAGTGCTCGATTTAATAAATCTAGCTGGACAAAAATCAAAACAGCATAATTGTTATTTCTTGGTAGCAATTATTTTGATAACTTAAATGCCAATAAAGCAATAAACCACCTCTAATTTAGACGGTTAGTACCTAGAATGTTGCCTGTAATAGGTAAAAAATTGCATATTGCGACAGTACGTGATCATCTTTTAGAAGGGAGATAAGTGATTTGTGTTATTCGTTGTCTGTTTTATTTCAAAATATTTGTGTTTATATAGTCAATGTGTTATCCAAGGTTAGTATTATTTCTAAGTTTCATATATTAAATGAGAGTATTAACCATATATTTAATACTAACCGCCTTCGGCGACCAGCTTGTTCGCCGGGAATATGATTTCAATTGAATTTTGCATCATTTTATATTCATGGTTCTCTTAAAAACGTAATTTTAAATTTCATATTGTGGTAGAATTTTAACCCATGTTCTATTAGTGACCTCGGATATCTTCTGTTCATTGTCTACGTAAATGTTCCTAATGAAGTCAAATAAATGACCATGTCATGTGACCTCTAATTAGTTAGAGTTATTTTTAGAGTAATGTAGAGTTATTTTCTCACTTATCTTTTGGAGCATATATTATGTACTTACTCTTCATATCATATTTGATTACATATACGAGATTAATTTATGTATGAACATTCTTCGGTTCTTCTGAGTTTGCAGTTTCAAACACTTGAGTTTTATATCTCTCCTACCAACCAAGGACTCCTAGAGATAATTATTTCAAGGAAAAGATATTTCTGTTCTTATTTTTTTTCTATCTTGATGTTTGCCGAGCCCCCACTACTACCACTTCCTTTTTCAAAGCATCAAGTACCAAATGCTGTCTTAATCTTATATCTCCTTTGTCGTTTCCGTGGTGATATATCAGTAGCACAGAAGTGGAGGAGGCATCAAAACGCAGTTAACAGAACCTCTACCTTTATAATTTAATCTTTGATTCTTTTTGCTGAAAATAATATAATTGCCATCATTTTCCTTTATTCTAAACAAGTTAAGTAATCGAGCTTCAAAAAAACATAATTGGTGCTCTCACTCAGTGATTTTCCTTTTAAATGTTTAATCCTTTCGCTGCCGATCGTCAGATATATGTGACACAGCCATTTTTTACCAGAGCCCAACGTGAAATATATGTGACAGACGTAAAATCTATTCCAAATGAATCGAAAAAGATCTTTAGCTGTAGTAGATGTTTCTCCCAGGAGAGGCTAGTAGCTAAAGGGTTAACCTGTTCAGTATTTTCCTAAAATACTTAGCATTGTAAAGTACCTCTCAGCTTAACTTTACATTTCCTAACATTCTATGCTGTCAAAGTTGGCGCTCATTTGCGACGTGCGGCAAGGGTAACTGCTACTAACAGGTGCGAACATTGAATGAAACGGATGATTTAGTGGACGCATGTTCAGTTGGAAAGATAGCTACATAAATACACAGAACAGACAAAGAAAAAGTTGCTTAAAAAAGAGAATCTTAGGATTTTATATAAAAAAACATAAGAATGGCGAGGTTCGCTCCCGCGTCGTAGATTTTTCGTGTAAACGTCGGGATAAAATTATAAAATTGCTTCGTATTAATATGTAATTTAATTATCAATCTCTTTAATACAATATTTACACAGAGTAGTAAAGTGGTTACAGAATAGATAAATCACAAGTTTATCGCATGTAGCAAGGGTCTGAAGTAGCTGAGGTAGATCATCTCTCAGCTACTTCTTCTTCTACTTCCTTGAAAATATATTTTATAGCAGTTAATTATGCAATTGAGCCAAGGTTAATGACAGAAAAACTGGTTTCATGCAGATACTTCATTTTTCAGCCTCTTGCACCCATAAATAATACCAATAATAGAAATAGTTTTGAATGAAAATTTCAAACGTTTAGAATCCTCAGTGACACATATTTTAAATATTAAATCACTAAATGCTTCAAAAAATTGCACATTAAATCTCGCACTTTTGTTATCATCTCCAGAAATTTAATCTCCACTTTTAAAATTTAGACATATGTAAATCTTATTTCTTATACAGTTTCAAAACTTGAAAAATATTTTTGATGCATTTGAGCTTTATTTGAAGTTTTTTAAAAAAATTATTCATAATTATAGATTATTTAAATTCATTTTAAATTTTAACTTTTTCTTATGACATTAGAGCATAGTGTTATATCAGCTCAATACCGTCCAGTGACCTAGAATGCGGTAGGTGTACTAGGTGTAGGTAAGGCATGGCTCAGGAATTTGAATAGGAAGAAGAGGGTCATGTGTTCTATCTTGGCTCTGCTCTTTACCAGTGTTATCCAAAAACTGGTAGACCGTTGCGGATTTTTGCAGTGAATTGCTCATTTTGATCGGGTTGATTGCTGTAAGTGTTCTTGGTTTTTCGTGGCCAAATGTGGGCTGGATTCCCATGAAAAGAATGACATCCTTCTCCTGTATACTGGAGCTCAAGTCAGGTTTCCACCTCAGCCTGATACCTGATGGAGTGATGAACAAAATGGGCCGTCTTACTTTCCCTTCATCAAGACATTACTAGATATGCAGATAGAACAAGTGGGATTAGTCAACAATAATACCAAATGAATTATATTTGAAGTGGTATCTCATTTACACATTAAGAAAGTTATTTTCGATGTAACTTCAATACAGGGTGTTTCAAAAATATTTGGCAAAAATGGAAGGGTAGGTCAGGCATACGATAAGCATCCAAAATCACCTAGGAACATGGATGCGCCAGCGCCATCTAGAGGCAGCAGATGGCATTTAAAATAAAACATCTTTTGAATCATAAAGGTAATGAACTGGAATTTGTTATCAAAGTTGTCCTCTATATCTGTCTCTGAAGTTGTTAAAGAAAAATTAGGCTGGCTTTTGCTCATGCGCAGTAAAAATCATTTACTACAAATGCTCATATCCTCTCTAATATTCAAAGTATTTACTTCAAATTTTTAGAAGTGCTATTCTAGACTTTTGTCACATATTCTGTAAGTTTCATACAATTTGGTTGAGAATGCTGCAAGTTAAAAGCAAAAACATGCGAAAATTTTTTTGATTTTTTAAAGAAATCTTTATATCTTCCCGAATATTCTTGCTATATTTACGAAAATGCATGTAGATATTGCGCATAACACACTAAATGTTTGACGAAAATTGCAAACCATTATCAGATTTCTGTGAAATGGGGCCCAAATCCCTTTTGGACATCATCAATTTCTGGTCGGTCTCCAAAATGCCTTCGTGACCGAATCTTTGATGTAAATTGTGAGTTAAAAACTATTCTTTATAGTGTCGATGATCGAGGAGATATTTGAAAAAATGTGCAAATTTCAACAAGTGTCGGCAATTGTGGCAAGCACTGTATTATTTTAAATGCCATTTGCTGCCTCTAAATGGCGTTTGCACACATATGTTCCTAGCTAATTTTGGATGCTTACCACTTGCCTGACCTACCCTTTCATTTTTGCCAGATATTTTTGAAACACTCTGTATATCCAAAATAAACTGGATGAAAAAATAAATAAGTAGCAAATGAAAATACTCAACATACGTAATAGAAGATTAGCTGCTTTTTGATGAATCCGAAGAACATCTTAATGATTTGAGTCACGATAATTAAATATGATAGATTGACATGGAAGTAATTACGTTTAGAGAATATCTCATATTGATCATGAGACAAAATCTATAAGCAAACAGAAATGCAACAGAAATAATAATAAAGAAAATGATAACAGAGATTTCAATAGGCAGGACATCGACATTATTTCAAAACTTCAGAAGACTGCCATAGAGTCAAAATTTGTCATAATTCCACATATTTCTGAATAAAACAACAAAATACATACATAAATGCTTACGCACAGACTTTCAATTTCATTATAAATTGCCGGGATAACCAGTGTTCTTCCCTCAACTTCGTCGTATACTTCTAATATACAGCATTTTTTGTAAATGCATTTTGAAATTTGGTTATTATATAAAACTCAGGTTATAAAACCGTAAGCCAAGTTTCATTTATTTGGCACATTGTGGTTTTCAGTCACAATTCACATATGCACAAGATTGGACAAATAGAAGGACTTTCCTTTGATGGATTTTGTAAAAAACTAAAACAAAACTTCAATTTTGGTGTCAAAATCTCATACCGTATTTCAGTCGTCTAGATTGTCCTGTTTTCGAATTATTGTGTTCACAAACAGGAATTATTCCAAACGTAGACAGATAGTTCTTTTCGGTTTCAAATAGGAGCAAGACGAGAGATTCATTAAAATCTGATAATCGAAATTTCTCAAGAGTTAGTTACTTTCTCTTCTAACACTTCATATACAATAAAGCAAAAAGTCTAATTAAAAATATTATTTAAATTAATTTTGTTACAGGTCGTTCTCATTTTTCAACATTTAAAAATAGAATAGCTAGATTTACCTTGTGTTTGAAAGTGTTTGCATTCTGGAAATCGAAGAGATTATATTTTTCTTTGGTTTGTTCGGTGTGATCCTCAAGGCATTTTGATGCAGCCAATAGCTTTTGACTTAAACATTCAGGTATTATATTCATGCCTAGAGCATGTGTATTAACCCATTAACGACTGACATTGCGTTTTCGCAACATTAGTGAAATGATTTTTTTTCTTTTACTATAAAGTGATTTTTTAAAATTAATTTTTATAATACATTAGACAAAGCTTCTATGCTTCAAGGGGAAAACTATTTCGGTCTCATTGAAACTTTTTCTTTAATAAATTTTTTAAATCTACGTTTTTTCCGCACTGTTTTTCTTTTAATTTTGAATAGATTTCACAGATGGCAGCAGATATTTGTATTAAATGCAATGTGCCCTTACATAGCATATGTTTTAAAGATTTTAATGTATCCAAAAAGTAATCGGTTTTGCCTGACGTTGCGTTTTCTTTTCATTTTGTATCTTCTATAAAAATAAATATTTTTTCCGCTTGTTACTTCTTTTTTCTTAATTAGACTCTAATACGTCTAAAAAATTTTTTGTCCATTTCCTTCAAGCAAATGGTAATGCGGACGTTAATGGGTTAATAAGTGTTGGAGATGGTGCGCTGGCAGGAAAAGCACATTTCTAGGAATATATAAGACCTTGTTATTTTTTTAAAAATATTGAACAAAATATCCAGAAAATCATTAACGGTAAGACTTTGTGAGCGATTGCTTTGTACCGGAAACTACATATGAATTATTTATGGAATAAAAATCAATAACGTTCAATAATCAGAATGTAATCAACTAGCAGCCTTTGGCGACCAGCTGATCGCCTGTCGCATTAATTTCGTTAGAAGTTATGAAAACCACCAATATCTTTTATGTACACCTTATATACATTACATGGCAAATCTAAAATATGTATTGTATGTTTAAAATCATATAAAGGGGAAAAGAATCTATTATATGTAAACTATAAAAATACATAGATCCTTTTTTAGTTAGGAATTTCACTTTACATTTAAGCTATGAAATATTTTGATTTTTCTAAAACAGAGTTTAAATTATTGATAACTGCTGGTGCTCGACAATTTATATCAGTTATTTGCAATCTGTTTCTCCATAAATACCCTCTGTGTTTAAGAAATTATATACAGAGAAAGATATTTCTGTTATTTTATGATTGCTTATTTTGCCCTCAATTCTACTCTTGAACATAAATTTCTATATAGGCAAGTCATGCAATTACCTTTCTGACGACAGTTAAGTCTATTTTTGCGCTTGATTAAACTTTCTGTTTTACGTCTATTTCTTGTCATCCTGATTTCTTTTACAACTTCATTCCTCTTACTGAGTGTAGGTTTCGGTGACACGGTGAAGCAGTCGAAAGCGTTCATTTGACTGTTGTCATGCAACAATAAGTAATAAGAATGATTTCTGTACCACGTACGTTAGCATTTTATATATAGAGATAATATGAACTCTATATACTACTTTATATAGAAAAAAAATTAAATTTATAAAATATCTCTTTGATTGAGAAAGTTAATGAATCTGCATTCCCCTAAATCAGAAATTCTGGGCCAGACAAGGTAAAAATTCCTATCTTCCGGCTATAACCGGAGCACAATCATCTCTTAGTAATAATGCGAATTCAAAATGCTAATTTTTTAACAGATACGATATTTGTGAAAACTGAATTACTTGCAAACAGAGATTTGACGCTTAGTTTCCCTTGAGATCAAGAAAGCATTTTTTAAATATATTTACTAGTTTTGCCTCGGCTTTACCCGTGCATCAATTTTCATATTTTTAATTTTTGTACGGAATTAAACACATTCATACACGTTATTGTACCTTAAAAGCTACTTGAGTTAATTAACATCTCATGTCTCCTGTGAACTCTTAATTTGTTAGAAATGACAATCAAAATAAAATGCGTCATCTAGTTAGTAAAATATACCGTGAAGATGGTAATATGCAAAGGTTAAAATGTGATATATTTATTTTAATTAAAATAGTTGCTTTACATCGTAGTAATTACTTTATTTAGATAAAAATGTAGATCTTTATGTAGATTGTAAATCAGCATTTTATAATTCAATTTATAAACTTTGAAAATTAGGGATTAATTTTGAGCGTGACTTAAAAAATTTGTTCAATAATAAAATAAAATATATGTCTGTGAATAAAATAAAAACAACCAAATGTTGTAAATTGAGATAATCAGGTATTTATTTCTAATGACAATTTACACATGGAAGAAAAATACTTTTTTTATCACAAAATGAAAACTTTCAATGAAAACACATTTAAATTCGTTTTTCATGAGCTTAAATGCTTTATTCAGCATTAACGATATATTTCAATGCTTCGAACAAACCAAGAAACAAAGCACCCCGGAAATAAGTATAAACATGGCAAACATGAGGGAGACTTGGATAACCTGCCATAGATCTTGTTTATCTAAAATTAAAATCTATATATTAAAAAGGATATAGATATTGTTGAAGCATGATAATCTGTTACAAGTTTAGCTAAGTGATATCTATGAATGTTGAGGTACTAAATACGTATAAATAATATATAAAGTTTTTCTCTCAGTGTTCTCGGAAATTTACATAATAAGGTGTGTTTTGGTTTAAGTTTCCTAGCATAGTGGAAGAAACTGTATGTGCATTTTTTACTTCTTCCTTTTCATCGATTGGGTTCAGAATTTGATATAGATCTACGATTTTGGTGTCAAGAGCACGTTCTGAATTTTAAATAATGTAGTGTTTTAAGTTTTCGAGTTACCGCATTCGCATACATACGAACAGACAAGCCGACAAACAGTCAACCCGTTGATGAACGTCGTGTCTAAACAAGTCTTCAATTCTGATTACAAATTAAAATGTCAATTTTGATTCAAGAAATTCATTACGGCATTGAATTAATGCGTTCACATACACACCGACGGGCGAAATTTCATTCACCAAATGTCATATTTCATTCAATGAGCTCATTAGGTCATTGAATTAACGCATTCACATGCAAACTGCCGGGCGAAATTTCATTCACCAAATGCCAAATTTCATTCAAGAAGCTCAATACGTCATTGAATTGACGTGTTCACATGTACACCGACGGGCCAAATTTCATTCACCAAATGCCAAATTTCATTCACCAAATGCCAA